>MU756035.1:106790-154123 GCA_026770625.1 Nicotiana glauca | reverse complement strand
GCCAATCCACCTGTATTGGTTCCGCCCGAGCCAGGAAGACCTCTGATCCTTTATTTGACTGTATTGGGCAATTCTTTTGGTTGTGTACTGGGGAAGCATGATGTTATGGAAAAGAAAGAGCAAGCAATTTACTACCTCAACAAGAATTTCACATCTTACGAGGTAAAATACACTCAATTGGAACGGACGTGTTGTGCTTTGACATGGGTGGCACAGAAGTTGAAACATTATTTGTCAGCCTATACCACCTATCTCATTTCCCGGTTGGATCCATTGAAGTATATCTTTCAGAAGCCCATGCCCACAGGGAGGCTTGCCAAATGGCAGATCCTGCTCACAGAATTTTATATTGTTTATGTAACCCGTACTGCAATGAAAGCACAAGCAGTTGCTGATCACCTAGCGGAGAATCCAGTTGATGATGAATATGAACCGTTGAAAACATATTTTCCTGATGAGGAAGCAATGTACATTGATGAGCTGGAACAAGGCGAAAAGTCTGGCTGGAAGTTGTTCTTTGATGGGGTTGCTAACAACAAAGGCGTCGGAATAGGAGCAGTACTTATTTCAGAGACGGGTCAACATTATCCTGTCACAGCTCAGCTCCGTTTCTTTTGCACCAACAATATGGCTGAGTATGAAGCATGTATTTTGGGGTTAAGAATGGCTATAGATATGGGTGTCCAAGAGATTTTGGTCATGGGTGACTCGGATCTCTTGGTACATCAAATTCAAGGAGAATGGGAAACTCGGGATTTAAAACTCATACCATACCGGCAGTGTCTACATGACCTATATCAGCGGTTTCAGTACATAGAATTCAAGCACATTCCGAGAATCCACAATGAAGCTGCAGACGCTTTGGCCACTTTGGCATCAATGCTATATCATCCGGACAAGGTTTATGTGGACCCATTACAAATACAGGTCTGAGATCAACATGCTTATTGTAATACGGTAGAAGAAGTACTCGATGGTGATCCGTGGTTCCATGATATTAAAGAGTATCTCAGAACGGGAACGTATTCGGCACAGGCCACAGGAGATCAGAAAAGAGCTATAAGACGATTGGCAAGTGGATTCTTCTTTAGCGGAGGGATTTTGTATAAAAGAACTCCGGATCTTGGTTTGTTGATATGTATAGATGCAAAGCAAGCTACAATAATTATGGGTGAAGTACATGCAGGAGTCTGTGGACCACACATGAGTGGGTATGTGCTAGCAAAGAAAATCCTCAGAGCAGGATATTACTGGCTCACTATGGAACGGGACTGTATCAGCTTTGTGAGGAAATGTCATCAATGCCAGGTACATGGAGATCTAATCCATTCTCCACCATCGGAGCTACATACAATGTCGGCACCATGGCCCTTCGTTGCTTGGGGTATGGATGTCATTGGGCCAATCGAGCCAGCAGCATCTAATGGGCACAGGTTTATTCTAGTTGCCATTGATTATTTTACTAAATGGGTTGAAGCAAAGACATTCAAGTCAGTAACCAAGAATGCAGTGGTTGATTTCGTGCATGCAAACATCATTTGCCGTTTTGGGATTCCAAAGGTGATTGTCACAGATAATGGGGCAAATCTTAATAGCCATTTAATGGCGGAGACGTGTGAAAAGTTTAAAATTACACATCGCAATTCCACACCATATCGTCCTAAGGCGAATAGAGCAGTTGAAGCAGCCAATAAGAATATTAAGAAAATTCTTCGGAAAATGGTGGAAGGATCGAGGCAGTGGCACGAGAAATTACCATTTGCTTTGCTGGGATATTGCACTACTGTTCACACTTCAGTAGGTGCAACTCCGTATTCATTGGTATATGGCACGGAAGCAGTAATACCCGCGAAAGTTAAAATACCTTCCTTTCGAATCATTGTGGAGGCAGAAATTGATGATGTTGAATGGGTCAAAGCCCGGCTGGAACAATTGAGCTTGATTGATGAGAAAAGACTAGCAGCAGTATGCCATGGGCAATTATATCAACAGAGAATGGCCAGAGCTTATAATAAGAAGGTGCATCCACGAAAATTTGAAGTCGGACAATTAGTATTGAGGCGCATCTTACCTCATTGGGCAGAAGCAAAAGGAAAGTTCGCTCCTAACTGGCAGGGACCATTTGTTGTATCGCGCGTGTTGTCCAACGGAGCATTATATCTAACAGATGTGGAAGTAAAATGTGTAGAAATGGCTATCAATTCTGATGTAGTCAAAAAATATTATTTATGATTTCTTTATCTTTATGTATCTGATTTTATTTGACATATTTTTGAAATTGAAATGATGAAGGCATTTTGTTCCGCTATCCAAACACTTTATCCATTGCAATCCCTTTGAGCCTTACTATATTTTCTTTCATATCCCTCTTTCGGAATCAATAACAAAATCAAGGAATTGAACGGGGAAATCAAGTGAAGAAAACCAAAAAAAAAAGAAGAAAAGAAAAGAAAAGAAAGAAAAGAAAAAAAAAGAGAGGAAAAAGAAAAGAAAAAAAAAGAAGAAGAAAAAAAAAGAGGAAAAGAAAAAATGGAAGGAAGGAAACATCACAACAATGAAGCGATTTTATGATCCGAACTACGTTTGACTTGATCCCAAAGGGGTACGTAGGCAGCCTCACTGAGGTTCAGTCACAACTAAAGAAAAGTCCAAGAATCCCCAAGATTGAAAACTGGGGCAGAAGTTATGTTTGTTATGGAAGAAATGATTCCGAAAGTTGTAATCTTTGAACTCACGTTAAAATATTTTGAGCATTTATACCCTTCTTTCTAAACCCATCCAAAAGCCATATTACGGTCCAAAGAAAGACCTTCTGATCAATTTTAAGAAATGGCAATACAAGAAGGTAAGGTGAATCATGTTGTGGACAACACTCGGGTATCAGAATATCAGAAAAATGAAAATGAGAGAGTCTTATTGGTGAAAACCCTCACGGGCACCGTAAGGCGATGTGAGTTGAGAGACTGAAAATGAGAGAGTCTTATTGATGAAAACCTTCACGGGCACCGTAAGGCGATATGAGTTGAGAGATATTAAAATGAGAGAGTCTTATTGGTGAAAACCCTCACGGGCACCGTAAGGCGATATGAGTTGAGAGATATTAAAATGAGAGAGTCTTATTGGTGAAAACCCTCACGGGCACCGTAAGGGAAAGTGAGTTTCTAAAGCGGGCAAATGAAAGAAGGTTGTAGTTGAAAAGTGGCAAAACAAGCAAGGTTTGGGTTTCGGTGAAGATCAGGTTGTGAAATATGGAGCGGCAAATGTGGCAATTGACAGTTGTTTGGTTGGACAAACTAGGTCGGTTAAGCCAAAATGCATGGCATGATCAATGGAATCCGCCTTCCCACTCAGATAAGTCATATCTTCTTTTCTTTTCAGAGTCTTTCTATCCTCAAAACATCAAGGTCATTGCATTTCATTTTTCTTGAAATTTGTCTATAAGTCATTTGTAGTCAAAGCTAACTATCAGTTTCCCAATTGTATGGCACAATGAGATCGGGACTTATTAAAGGATAGTTGAAACAAGAAGGACCAATGATAATCAGATAATTGGAGAAGGGAAAAAAATTCACAAGAAAGGGAAAGGAAACACCAAGACGGTGACATGAGAAAAATATTTTTGGGTCATCAGGATCAGAAAGTTGAAAAGATAGCCGAGAAATCACGGCAAGACAAAACAAGTTCAAAGAAGCAAGTCGGAGCAAGTTAAAAAACGGGAGCATGACCAACAAGAATGCCAGTAGCTAACTACCATTTTATACTAACAAATTGTTCTTTGATTAGAACAGGGACAAAAGATTCAAATTCTTACTAATCACTTTAAAGTGAATGTGACCAATGTGGATAACAAGGGAACACAGAAAGTTTTCGGCAATCAGGCACCCACCTGGAGAACAAGGGAAAACAGTTCAAGTTTTAAGGGAAAGCAGCAATATTCAAAGGAATCCATTTCAAGCTTCAGCAGGCAGGCACCCACCTGGAAAACAAGGGAAGTATAATTCCAATTTTAGCTTTCAATTTGTATATTTGATAATATGCTGTACCCAGTTATCAAACTGGGGCAGAAAATTGTTCTTTGTTTGTATGTTTTTTGGCAAGCAGGCGCCCACCTGAAGAACAAGGGAATACTTTTCAAGTTCAGCAATCAGGAGCCCACCTGGAGAACAAGGGAATACATTCCAAAATTCAGCAAGCAGGCACCCACCTGAAGAACAAGGGAAGTATAATATAACTTTATCTCTCAAGTTAACATTTAGTAACATCATACACCCAGTTATCAAACTGGGGCAGGAAATTTCTTTTGTTTTGTATATTGGTTGTAAGCAGGCGCCCACCTGAAGAACAACAGAATATCTTTTCAAATTCAGCAAGCAGGCGCCCACCTGAAGAACAAGGGAATATCTTTTCAAATGCAATAAGCAGGCACCCACCTGGAAAACAAGGGAAGTATAATCTAAATTCTAACTTTGAATTGTAACATCTAATAACATGATATGCCCAGTCACCATACTGGGGCAGAAATTTTCTTTGTTTGTCTATTTTTGTAAGCAGGCGCCCACCAGGAGAACAAGGGAATACTTTCTCGAGTAATCGCAAGCGGGAGCCCACCTAGAGAACAAGGGAATACTTTTTCAAGCAATCACCAGCAAGATGTCCACTTGAAGAATGGACACATATTTCAAAACATAGTCAAGGCAACAACCAGAATTCCATTGAAAGAAATACAAGATGCAAGATCAAGACAATACAAGAACACAAGATACCAAACATAGATAGGATTTTTGTAATTCATAGACCATAACTTAGGCTAGTTTTTTTTATTTTACCATGATGTAATAAGGGGTCAGCAAGCAGCAACAGCAGCAACAACAACGAAATCACAGCTCCTGGTAGTTCCATGCTACCAGACACTCCTGAACTACACTGACCTGATTCCTGTTTAGCCCAGGATATGTAGGCAACCTCTGAAGCAGGGTGCGGTCAAACTTTTCAAAATGCTTCACACGGAATATGCGAACGGGCAAAAATTCCTCATTACCGCTCACTTGTCTTTGCACGAAAACTCTTCGTGTTTCCGGGCAAATAGGGGCAGCTGTGAGCACGTGATTTTTGCCCTAAGCAAATTATTTCAAAAGTTCAAATAAAATAATTTTACAATTTTTAGGAATTTTGTTGTATTTTTCGTATTAATTGGCTGCATAATAACTCATGTTAAAAATATAAAAAAAAATATATATGTATTAATTCATTTTAACAATTTAAAGAAAATCACAAAAATAATTCATTTTAGCATTTTTATTGTTTTAATTGGAAATTACTATAAAATAGTTATTAAATAATTTTAGATTTTAATTAGTATAATTGTTAGTTTAATCTCTCAATTTTATAAAATTAAGAAAATACAAATATATATATATGATATATTACAATTTAAAAAATACAAAAAATACAAGTGAAAATAATGGAAGGAAAGCACAAAACAAATATAAAGGGGAATACAATACAATAATTTTTGGCCAAAACACCCCTAAGCCCAAAAACAAATCAGAAAATACCCTCAACACCCCAGGCCCAAAAGAACATCACCCGAACCCAACCCATTTAGCCTTGATAATAACGGAACCCTCAGACTATAGAGACACGCAAATGGCGTGTCTCTACCTTCCTTACCATCAACAAAATTTCCAGGGGCTATTAGACGAGGAGGCGAGGAGATTCAGCGGGGCGAGGACATACGATTTTCAGAGAGATTTTCGGAGAGGAAGATTGAGAGAACCACAAAAATTCAGAGAGAAGAAAATTTCAGAGAAGCTTTTCAGAGAAGAAGGAGAGATTTTCCGAGAAAAAAAGATTGAGAGAACGAGTGAAATCACAGAGGGAAATTTCAGATAAAAATTAGATTCTAGGGTTCTTAAGGTTTTTTTTGAATTTCGTTTTCAATTTTTCGTTCACTGATTGTTCTTCTTCCGTTCGCACGGAGTTCGATTGAGTCGGAGCTAATTGTCGAGCTTGTCGTTGTTGCTGTTTGATTAAATTCCAGTTGACGCCTCTTGTTTTCTCTCTAACGATTCTAGTTGAAAGTTCCGATTTAAGATTCATTAGCTATTGGATTTCATTTGTATTCAACGTTCGAGCAAAGTTAATCGCGAGTGTTTATCGATTCAGGTTCATTTCTGATCTCATGTAGCCTATCTTCGATTAAGAAATGTATTGAGTTTAAGTTCAGCTGATTTATAATTGTATAAACCTTGTCGACTGTTGGTCATAATGTGTTGGTTTGTCATTTGCACGAGTTTTTTTTGGCTTGGTTCAGTTGTAAATACGACAATTGATTTTTGAATTTGGTTGTGTATTTAGAATTATTATGATTCTCTGTTAAATCCTAGTCGAGCCATCAGATCTGGTTTTTGGCCATTCGAGCTAGTGAAACACGCCTTCTGCTGTTAGAATCAGTTTACAGGACATTCGTTGGACTGTTAGTTTGATAGAAATTTGTTTCGTGTAATTTTGCTGAAAATTTGCCTGTTTTGCACTGTGCAAGTAGTATTCTGAAATCTGCCTCGTTTAAGAGGTGTTTAAGAGTCGTCCCATGCTGTTGATGGTTAGTGAAATGCAGTATTCTGATTGTTGGTCCTCGTCGGTTGGATTGTTAGTCGACTGAGTATGAATGGCTTGTGTGTTTTGTGAAATTTTCATGCTTGTCTGTGTACGGGTCGCAAATCAGTCGAGTTTTTTTAGTTTTGTTTGTGCACTAATACTGAAAATGCACAGACTATCTTGGCACATGTTTTCCAATTCGTTTTCATGAGATCAGGTCATCTCAGCTCTCAAGCATTTTTAGTTAATTGGAAAAAACTTGGTAGTGCCCTGCTTCTCAGCAGATTTTGTGCAAATTTTATAACTGAGGCTGGATATTCGGACGTCTTTCGTGCTTAATTTCCTTTCTATGCAAAATTCTAATCTTTGAAATTCATTTGAACCAAGTAAGGTGATCGGATTTGGCTTTTAACCTTTACATAGTTGTTTCAATATCGTGGTTTGTGGTCCATCACTGTTTTCAATGGTAATTCCTGCTTTGCCCGAGTTTCTTTCATATCAGTTATGCATGAACTACTCATGAATAGTTTCCTTTTATTGATTCATCATGTTGGTAGGATCCTTTATTCATCCTATGTTTCAATGGTTAAAAGAGATCGGAATAGGTCTAGAAGTGATGTTTGTCAAGGCAGAAAGAAGTGCTCGAATGGTGGTTGTTGATTTGTTGGCTTCAAGCTCGATCTATATGATTAAAAAACAATCCGAAATCTGTTTTGTTAAAATAATTTTTTGGGCAGAATACTATTGAAAATAGGGGAGGTATTTTGTTGAATAGTGTGGATACAAAGGCCTAATTAGTTGTTTCTACCTGAACATGAGTAGGATAAAATTGGAAGGCCAAACTATTCTTTTCTGCTTATTTTAAATGTCATACGGAACAATCTTTGTTTTCCCATTGAGAGTGAATATCACATTTTTAGCTTCGTTAGTGTTCTTTAGTTCTGTCCGCTTCATGCGTTTCTACTATATTTTTTTTTACCAGATCTGTTTGTTAATGTGTGCATGTTAGATTGTGTTTTGGAGGAAACTCATTTGCATTCATTTGAATTATTATGCTGGATGTGTTAGGTCATATAAAAAAGGCAAGCAGACTGGTCTATATGCCCATTGGGCCTTCTGATCAGTTGGGCTTCTCACGCATCTCATTTTGTTTGATTTCTTTATTATTTTGGTTTATTCTTAAGGCTGGTCTGTCACCCATTTCAGAATTCAAATCAGGACAGGCCTTATTTAGTTAATTGGATTTTGGATCTATATTTGAGAGTACCATATTTGATTGGTTGAAATTACGGCCATTGTATTAATATTCATAGCAAGCCTTTAGGGCAGTTTAAAACACGATTGTGGTTGCGTATGCGTTCGCGCAATTTCGATCATTTTTTTTAAGTAATAATACGCATTTGGGCCTTTGAGTTAGGTGGCACACTTGAGCTAAGAGGTGTTACCTTTTGTTCAAATGTGGACTTAACTTGAAGCCTAAATTCCTTGTTCACTTTAAATAAAAAACATTAAGATTATATTAGGAATATAGGTAATTAATTCACAAATATTAAAATTGTGTTTCGAATTAGGTAGCGGGTTCAAACTAAAAGGGTCTTCCTTTTGTTTGAATTCGGACTTAAATTCGAGGCCCGAATTTATAAAGGTGAATTAATTGGCCTTTTAGAGATAAATAATAAATAGAAAATTTCAGTTTGCTTTAGGTTGACCTTTTAATAATAAAAATGAGACGAGCCTCACCAAACCAAATACAAATTGCGGGGCCCCTCATTAATTACTTACTAAAATAATTAGTATTCAGGATAGGTCGTTTAGCGAATTTCACGGCCTTCCCAAACGATAACAACACGTTAGCTGCTTTAGGCGCGATTTTTAATAACATTACTTTTCTAATACGGGTGTGTATTTCATGCAACCCAAATCCAAATCCGAAAACGTCGAATGAGAATATGTCAAAGATCCGGGTGCATTTCATGTGACGTGATCTGAAAACATGTCCTTAAACAACGTTCACTTTATTAAAATAAAATAACTTGACAAAAAGCGGTAACTAATTCTAAAAATGCACAAATAGGATAATATGTATTAAAGTCAAATATCTTAGCCAAATATGACAGTTGAGCGACTGTGCTAGAACCATGGAACTCGGGAATGCCTAACACCTTCTCTCGGGTTAACAGAATTCCTTACTCGGATTTCTGGTTCGCGACTGTCAAACAGAGTCAAACCCTTCCTCGATTCGGGATTCAAAACGGTGACTTGAGACACCATAAATCTTCCAAGTGGCGACTCTGATTCTTAAATAAAAACGGATCCCGTTTCGATTGTCCTTAAAATGGAAAAACTCCTTTATTACTATATCTCTTGAAGAGGTCTAGTAAAGGCCGATAAAGCTTTCGAAAAAAGGAGGTGTGACACTTCTGTTTATTTATTAAGCAGCATAGAGTCTCATTTCAGATATCATCTGAAAGAAAATTGAATATGCTTGATTTAGTATATTCTGATATTTGTGGTCCAATGAAAATTGAATCAATGGGCGGTAACAAATATTTTGTTACTTTAATTGATGATGCTTTACGTAATTATGGGTTTATATCTTGAAAAACAAAGATCATGTATTTCAGGTTTTCCAAAGGTTTCATGCTTTGGTGGAAAGGGAGATGGGTCGAAAGCTAAAGCGTCTCCGAAGTGACAATGGAGATGAGTACAGTTCAAGGGAATTTGAAGAGTACTGGTCAAGTCATGGGATCAAACATGAAAAGACAGTTCCAAGAACCACACAGCACAATGGTATCGCCGAGAGGCTGAACCGCACCATTATCGAGAATGTGAGAAGCATGCTCAAAATGGCTAAACTGCCTAAGTTATTGTGAGGTGAAACAGTTCAGACAGCTTGTAACCTGATCAATAGGAGTCCATCAGTTCCATTGGAGTTTGACATCCCAGAGAAAGTTTGGACTAACAAGGAGGTGTCCTACTCACATCTGAAGGTGTTCGGTTGCAAACACTACAGGAAATCGGCCTTTTTGTAGCAACTAAAGTCGCCACAAATGGTAAGAAAGTCGCCACTACATGTTTATCGCAGCGACTATGGCTCGCTCCAAGTACTACCGTTACTAAATATTTATTGTGGCGACTCTCGGGAGTCGCCACAGATACTACACAATTTGTAGCGACTAAGATCGCCTCAAAAACATGTTTTGCAAAATTGAATTTAGGTGGTTCTCTACTAAATAATGACTTACAGTGGCGAGTGTAGCTGCTAGAAAAGGCATTCAGTGGCGATCTTCTTGTTGCCACAGAAGAATTATGCTTTTGTGGCAGCTGGGGTCGCCACTAAAGACTCTTATTTTAAAAAAAAATTAATAATGCAATGGACAATAATATTCCTACAAATTTTCTAATAGCATTATCATTATAATGAATACCACAGATACTCTCAGATAAAATTGTACAAAATTTTCATGACCAAATAGTCTGCAACAAAGACATTACACTTCATAATACTGTGTCATTGCACATTCACAATGAAAAAATGAACAACAAATGTGTTCGAACTCCTACTTATTGAATAACCTCATCCTCTTCTATTTAAGAAAAATACAAAAGACCATATCTTCAAACTATTCCAATATCTTCAAGTTACTGAAATGTCTTCAAGCTTACTCCTTGAGCAACTTCATTTCCCCATTATTGAAGTACTATCTCCTTGCTATTAAAGCAAAGAATAACAGTAACGTATGCATGCATACTAAAAGGGCTGATCCTAAGTTAAGTAATAAAGGAAAGCATATAAAAAGTAAAGGTCTACAACAACCACAGAAAACTATGGAAAATGAAAGAAATTTAGGATAATAACGAATGCAATGTACTCCCACAAATGGGGTATGGGAAGGGTAGTGTGTATGCAGACCTTACCTCAACCTTATAAAAATAGGGAGGCTATTTCCGATAAACCCTCGGCTCATGCACAATGGGGAGATTCTTAAAGTCTGCTGTAAATAAACTAAATAAAAAAAGTCAAACAATTTAGTGCATGAAACCCTAGACATAGTGGTCTAGCTTGCATCTGTGCCACGCATGTATACTAAAACTATAATGCCATATAAGCTTTCAAAAGTAGGTGCACCATAGTCAGACCATCATAGCAGACATAGAATATTTTATCAGGATCTGAAATCCAGTATTTCATAAAAAGATATTCTTGTAGCTTTTTCCATCAAAATATATAGATAGCTACTATCATATAACTTAAGTGGACAACATATAATCAAGCTAAGAAATACGTGAATGGTTTTCTAAGTTGACTCTACCAAGTTCACCATATAGAGTGATTCTAATGAATTACAAATTACCCTTCTACCTCCCCAGAGATCATAAGAAAGCAATTTGGTACGCTAATTAAGTGATCAAAATTATCATCCTTCTCCTTCACAACTTTACAGTAACTTTATGTTTCCAAATTCTCCTTCAATCAATCAATTATGCCTCAATGCCAATTAGTTCTTAGATCCAGTGTTGTCAAAGGCATGCTTAAGCCTTGAAGCGAGGCTCAAAACATGTTGAGTGATTCGCTTCTCTTTGTGGGTGCTTTAGTATCGCATCAAGGCTCTTAGGCATATTTTACTCGCCAATGAGTGTAATCCTGAAAAGGCAACATTAAATAATTGATATTTTACTTTATTGTAAAAAATTTCCAATTTCTTTGTGTATATATTTATTATTTATGCTTATAATTATTAGTCTTAGACTATATATATAAATTTTTACTTTTTCTTCAATTGCGCTTTTTTATTAAAGCTCACGCTTTATTTGCGCTTTGTGCTTAAAGCCTCAACGAACCTTAGAGCTTTTTTGCGCTTTTTGCCTTTGATAACACTGCTTAGATCTCCTTAGAAAAGTTTCTATCAATGTTTCTAAAGCAATTGAAGATATGATCAAAAGATGACAACCCAAGCAGACTATGGTTCCTATTAAATTGCGATCATTCCATGAATCATAAAATTGATCTACATATCAGGTAACATTGAAATGGACCCCCTCCCACAGTTATATAAATTGATTACACAAATAAAAAATTATTTCAAAGAATGTAGCTATCAAAAATAAATAATAGCACAGATTTTGAGGCATAGAAGAAATAGATGTTAGATACCTCACATATTCCTTACCCCTACTTCTTGGAAGAAGACCTCCCGCCAATGAGCTATGATTACACCACTATCCAGACGAACATCATTTCCAGGATTAACATCAGATAAACCAGAATGCTCAAAGAACCTAGAAGAATGACTAATACTAGGTTTTGAATGTAAAACTATTTGTGTAGCCAAAAGATCCAGAAACATATTTAGTTATATCTAGTAGAAGGAACATTGATCACATTTTCCTTCTAACTATTATCATTAATTGATGTATCTCACAACAATTAGTATATCCTTCATCAAAATACAAAGCAAATAATTCTTATCGCAAGCTATAAACTATATATTATCTAGTCAGCAACAGAACCTTTATTCGGTGATCAAAAATAGAGTAAGCGAGATATTTAAGCTAAATTTTACTATGCGTAAAGAAACTTCCCATGATGCTTTCCCATGAATTTGGTTTGTTAAGTATTTCTCTGTAATAAGAATTTTACGTAGAAAAGAGAAATCTATGAGTATCTTCTGTTTGGTTTAAGACCTGAAATCATGACAATAGTATTAGTATTGATATGATCTGTCCTTCTACTCAAATATGCAAAGCAAAAAGGTCATAGACAGACATGAGCTCAGAGTAGATAATAAGGCATATGCAGCTCATATTGCATTGATATAGTCATTTCATTAGAAGGTATTTTATAAAATTCAACCATTTCAAAGCATAGAAATTAGTTATAGCACTTGATCCAAAAAGCTAACGAAAAATTATCTAGTACCCAATCAGTATTTTGATTAGGTTCTGCTCTACAAGCAACAAGAATAGGCATTCCTCCTGGCCTAACAACTTTTCTATAACTATATTGATTAAGTGTATCAACTCTAAATACAGAGACAAAAGTGAAACATATAGTAATTAATAAAATCCAGAAGGAAAGGAAGGAAATCACATGTCAACCTATATCAAAACTCATCCAAGTCATTAAAAATATGAAAAGTCTTAACTATGTCATAAGGAAAGGAAAATTTTGAATTTCTACTTAATGAAAGACTTAATAAACTTAGGACAAAGAGAAAAAAAATCATATTTTGGGATGTTAATAACAAAATGTCATCTTTTACTTGAGACAATGTCAAAAATTATATTCTTATTAATGATCTAGAACTGTTATCATCGGGCATTTGCCCCTCCATTTATTAAATGTGCAATATAAATTCACAATTATACAGTTTTAAAATGTGCAATAATTTATTTCCTATCTGAAATAAATCACATCTATAAGAAAATATTACTCGATTTACCTAATTTAAAGTTCACATTTTAATAAAACGAGAACAGGAATCAATACCAGCTATAATAAAGGGTGCCTCAAACAAACCAAGGCATTTCCTAACTTATTCTATAATATAATTTAATGGTGAAATATTGCTTACAGTAAACACTGATGGTATCAATATCTGCTTCTTAAAATCAGGCACTATCTGCGCAATCTCGGCAATCATTAGCGATGGTCAGTATAGTTGAACATTAGGTAAACATTTTCATGCATAGAATTTATTATAATATTTTTACGACGTGTGATTTGAAATACCATACGCACATCCAATGGACGATCTGTTATAGGGCACAATGAACAAACAACATTTCAATTAAGCATCAACCTTCTCTAGTAAGCCATTTCAATTCAAGCAGAAACCAAATTATGTTCCAACACAAAAATATTGTCATTTACTTTATAAATCAAAATAGAGATCTCCAATTTACTTAACAGAGAGTGAGCCCTAATACCACCAACCTACCCCAAAAATTAAGAAGCAAAATAATTAGCTACAAGAAATAAATTGAAAAGAACTCCATTTCTTCGGAAAGTGACATTGAAAGGCCACTCATTCAAATGCTTTGTCAAGAAAAATTTTGATAAAAGCTTCATATCCTTTGCCAAGAAAATATCGTTTCTTACCCACTATGAAAAAATTCAAATGTACTCCATAATTGCCAATTACTCCTTACAATCATCATCTAATCCCACTCTCGCCATTTTGTATTTAGGTTAAAAAAATAGCAAAAGCTTTTAGAGAGGGCCTTTTTTTTTCTATAGATTCAAAGTTGAAAGACGTCAAAAAACAAGAAGGCAAAGAAGAAATAGAGTAGAAGAATGTATTTATATTTTCACGAACTTAGATTCACAGTTAAAATAGAGCCAAAGATACAAATTCGAAAAGGGAAGAGAGAGAGAGGAACCAATGGAAATATTTACCGATAGCGGAATTGTCAATGAGTTCGCTGGGTCATAGTAAAGGGATAGAGGATCCAAAATTTCGCAGCCGATGTTCAGAAATGTTGTTGAGAAGTGTATTCTAGAAAATAATTTTGGGGGGTGTTTGCTCTTGTTTGTCTAGGGTTTGTTTTTGTGACCTTTTATTATAATTTTAAAACCAAAGGAAATAGTGGTGATTTTGCTGCCACAATAGATGGGAGTATTTACAACAGCTACGAGGTCGCTACAACTACCTCATATTAGTGGCGACAATTCATCTGTCGCCACAAAAGAGTCTTTAGCCCAAATTTAATTTTTCAAGTGAGGAAAAATTTTGATTTTAGTTGCACCTATTTGTGGCAGCTCTGTTTTTATTGCCACTAACATGTTACTTAATGTGGCAACTATCAAGGTCGCCACTAAAACCCTTAGTATTGTAGCAAATTCTTTTGTCGCCAATAAAAGTTGCCGCTGGAAATCATATTTTTTGTAGTGAGAGCTTTTCCACATGTACCAAAGGAGCAGAGAACAAAGCTGGATGATACGGAGATGAAGTGTTCGGGTACAGATTGTGGGATCATGTAAAGAATAAGGTCATTAGAAGCAGCAATGTAATCTTCCGAGAAAGTGAAATTGGTGCTGTAGATGATCAATTAGAGAAGACAAATCCTAACCTTATTACCATTCGTTATTCTTCTAACAATCCTACAAGTGCAGAAAGTACAACCGACGAGGTTTCCGAGCAGGAAAAGCAACCTGGTGAGGTTACTGAGTAGGGGAGCAACTTGTGATGATGTAGAGAAAGTGGAGTATCCCACTCAAGAAGAAGAACAACCTCAGCCTTTGAGGAGATCAGAGAGGCCAAGGGTAGAGTCATGCAGGTACCTTTCCACGGAGTATGTCCTCATCAGTGATGAGGGGGAGCCAGAAAGTCTTAAGAAGGTGTTGTCCCATCCAGAAAAGAACCAATGGATGAAAGCTATGCAAGAAGAGATGGAATCTCTACAGAAAAATGGCACGTTAGCTGGTTGAACTTCCAAAGGATAAAAGACCACTCAAATGTAAATGGGTCTTTAAACTCAAGAAAGATTGAAATGGCAAGCTGGTTAGATACAAAGCTTGATTGGTGGTTAAAGGGTTCGA
This sequence comes from Nicotiana glauca, assembly GCA_026770625.1. Taxonomy (NCBI): domain Eukaryota; kingdom Viridiplantae; phylum Streptophyta; class Magnoliopsida; order Solanales; family Solanaceae; genus Nicotiana; species Nicotiana glauca. The sequence continues at coordinate 138,984 of MU756035.1, read as the reverse complement.
ACAGAAGAAAGATATTGATTTTGATGAAATTTTCTCACATGTTGTCAAAATGACTTCTATTCGTACAATCTTGAGCTTAGCAGCTAGCCTAGATCTTGAAGTGGGGCAGTTGGATGTGAAAACTGCATTTCTTCATGGAGATTGGGAAGAGGGGATCTATATGGAGAAACCAGAAGAATTTGAAGTAGCTGAAGGGCAACATATGGTGTGCAAACTGAATAAGAGTCTTTATGGGTTGAAGCAGGCACCAAGGCAGTGGTGCAAGAAGTTTGACTCATTTATGAAAAGTCAAAACTTACATAAAGACATATTCTAATCCATGTGTATACTTCAAAAGATTTTCTGATAACAACTTTATTATATTATTATTGTATATGGATGACATGATGATTGTAGGACAAGATAAAGAGCTGATTGCAAAGTTGAAGGGAGACTTATGTAAGTCATTTGACATGAAGGACTTAGGCCCAGCACAACAAATTCTGGGAATAAAGATTGTTCGAGAGCGAACAAGCAGAAAGTTATGGCTATCTCAGGAGAAGTACATTGAACGTGTACTGGAACGCTTCAACATGAAGAATGCTAAGCCAGTCAGCACACCTCTTGCTAGTCATCTGAAGTTGAGTACGAAGATGTGTTCTACGACAATGGAGGAAAAGGAAAGCATGACCAAAGTTCCTTATTCTTCTACCATCGGAAGTTTGATGTATGCTATCGTATGCACTAGACCTGAGATTTCTCACGCAGTTGGTATTGTCAGCAGGTTTCTTAAAAATCCTGGAAAAGAATACTGGGAAGCTGTCAAGTGGATACTCAGGTACCTGAGAGGTACCGCAGGAGATTGTTTATACTTTGTACGATCTGATCCAGTCTTGAAAGGCTATATATGGCAAGTGACAATGATAACAGAAAATCCACTACTGGATATTTATTTACATTTTCAGGGAGAGCTATATCATGGCTGTCGAGGTTGCACAAATATATCACACTCATTACAACTGAAGCGGAGTACATTGCCGCTACAGAAGCTGGCAAGGAAATGATATGGCTGAAACGGTTCCTTCAAGAGCTTGTCTTGCAGCAGCAGGAGTATATTGTCTATTGTGACAGTCAAAGTGCAATAGACTTGAGCAAGAACTTCATGTACCACCAAACATATCGATGTAAGATATCATTGGATCCGAAAAAAGGTAGAGAGTGAATCTCTGCAAGTCCTGAAGATCTCCAAGAGACAAGTTCGAGTTGTGTAAAAAACGTGTCGACATGCACTCAAGTTAAGTCTAGTGTTACCTCCTTCATGTGAATGGGACTGGAGGGGGAGATTGTGTGGTCCATCCCATTTGGTAATAGGCATGTGCCTATCTTTACTTTGGCCTACGTTTGGAAATGAATGGAAGAGAATTGAAGCTCCTCCTGTAGCATTCTTGGAGGCTATGTATTTTCTCCTATAAAAGGAGAGCTCTTTCACTTCTTTTAAACACACCAACAAAGAGAGAAAGAAAGAGTGAGGCATCACAGACAGGGTATAAGAAAATAGTGTGTGAGAAAAATAGAGAGTGTGAGCGATATTGTAGTGAGGTGGAATATCAAAAGAAAGTTATTTCTTTTGTGTGTTGTAGTGGCCTTTGTATTATTTTACTTGGGCCTACAAAGTGTAAAATTCTTTACTATAGTGATATCAGTTGCTCCTCTCGGAGTCGTGATTTTTTCCCTTATTCAGAAGGGTTTTTCACATAAAAATCTTGGTGTCATTGTCACTCTTTTATTCTTGTTGATTAACGTATCTCATTGCTATATTATTATTCCGCTTTTATTACCGTGAATGTTATTACTGTAGGGATTTATTCCCAACAAGGTGTCACTGTAAAATTATTAGGCCTTATATCATTTAATGAAATTAAATTGCAAGGATCTTTTATTTTTTAATATGGCTATATTACTTTTGTGTTTGTTTTCCAATTATAACGCCTACGTTCAGTTTCTGATCTAATGATGCACATTTACCACCCAAGGATAATTCTGATACTGATTTGCCTACTATTTCAATGACTTCTTCCAATTGAACTAAAGCATGACATATAGAAATAACTAAAGATTAACATTCTCAAAAACGTCGAAAGATCTAAACGTCTATAATAGTTGTACATTGAGCTCAACTAGAGCTTTAGAATCTTAAACATATACAAATTAAGGGTGAGTTTACCGACTCAAGGCGACAACTTTACCACATACGCCTTAACTATCACTACAAGAAAAGAAGCTATGCGACGACCATTTTAGGTTCGTGGCCCCTCTGTGTAATTATTTTCATGACGACCCTATAATTGCCACGAGAAGTTTCAATGGCGACTGTGATTAAGTTGCCATAAATATTTACTAATTTAAGTTTTGCTGAAATCTATTTGCGACTACCTATCAACAATCCCCACTAAAAGATCTTTTATGGTCTCTAATGTAATTGCTAAACAGTTGTAGTTCTATTGTTTTTACCCTTCTGCAGAAAATTGCGAGACTGGCTATTTCTTAATGTGTTTAATTTGTCGTACCTATCGGTTTCAAATTCAACTCAGTATTTACTTGCTTAAAATTTAAAGGGGTAACATTGGTGTTTGAGCCAACTTCAATTCGATTTCACCATCTTCATATCCAAGTTATATGGAGATTCTTGCAACTCATCCAACTCATATGAACGTGCAGACGTGATAGTTCTAATTAAATGATGACATGATCAGATTATAAATATTAGTATTAATGTTTATTTGTTTACAAAATATATCAATCGGAAGCATATATTTTTATATATAGGTTCCAGAACAAAGAGTGGGCTGCATAACATTTTAGAGAACATGATTAACAATAGTACATCTTTCCTAATCTGTTTCTCTAAAGCCTTCTATTGCACAATACACAGAGGCGGATCTAAGAATTGAAGTGTATGGATTCCTACCGCAATTTTAAGTCAATATATTATAATAACCGAATTAAGGAACGGGTATCAATTTTCAACGTACATTTAGAAAATAACAAAACACTCAAAGATATCATATCAATATAAACATTATCATTACAATTGTACTCGATGACTAGTCATGTTTTGAAAACGATCAATGATCGCATCATTAGGTACACTTTCAAATACTTCATCCTCTATATAACAAACTAAACAATCATTAAAAAATTCATCACCAATTCTGCTTCGTAAGTCATTTTTAATGTACTTCATCGAAGAAAAAGATCTTTCTACCGTTGCAGTAGCGACAGGCAATATCAAACTTAACTTCACAAGCAAATAAACAAGTCTCCAAATCTTGTGCAAATTTGTTTTAACCAATGTCTCTGAAAGATCTCCAAGTCTTTTCAAGTTAGAGAATTCATTGCCCTCCTCTCGCACATAGTCAATATAGATGTCAAGCTCAAAACCAAGGTCCTCAAGCATAGAATCAGTAAACTCATTTGGATAGTGTGTAGCAAGTTTCATAAGCTTGTCTTTATCATAATTTGCAAAAGAACTATCTGGACTCAAACTAGCCATACCAAGAAGTAGATCAGTATTTACTTCATTGAAACGACTGTTAAGCTCTGAAAGTTGCAAATCAATAATGGCATAGAAAACCTCTACACGCAAATGATAAGACTATGTAACATTTGATTTCTTACGCTTTGACTTTCCACGAGCATAATTCATATCCATTTCGGGGATCATAATACCATGCTTGACACAAAATAAAGAGACGTCTTCTAACAAAGAATTCCATCTATAATCTCTCATATCTTGCAATTGTCTCTTTGCGAAACCAGCAAGCTTCATTGCACTTACAATATCTTGATCTTTTTTTTGCAAAGCCATATTTAAATCATATGTAAGTGCCAATACTTTCAACATCAAATGTAACATATACACAAAGTCATAAGATCTTATGTCATCCACTAGACTTTTTGCCATTGATCTCTCGTGATAATTTGAACCCTCAATTGCAAGAACTCCAAGTACATGAACAATTGATGAGAATAAACTAATAAAATTACGCACTGTCTTAAAATGAGAACCCCACCGAGTATCACCTGCCCTTTGAAGTCCAAGTTCCTGATTTAAACTGCTTCCTGTATGAACTTGAGCAACCACTAGTAGTTCCTCTAATTTTTTTGCTTGATCATCTCGAAGCATCTCCCTATGCTTAAAAGAACCTCCAACAATATTTAAAACATTTGCAAGAATATCAAAAAAAAATTCGGCCTCATAATATTTTTTTGCAGCAGCTACAAGAGTCAACTGCAATTGATGAGCAAAACAACGTATGCAATATGTCGAAGGAGTATCATTCATAATTAAAGTTTTAAGACCATTTATTTCTCCTTGCATGTTACTAGCTTCGTCATAACCTTGTCCCCGTATTTGAGATTTACTCAATGAATGTTCCAAAAGCAAAGAACAAATTGCTTCTTTTAATGACTTTGCGGATGTATCATAACATGAACAATGCTAAGAAATCTCTCAATAACTTTACCCTCTTTGTTGACATAACGCAAAACAAGCACCATTTGTTCCTTATGAGAGACATCCTTAGTCTCATCAATCAATATCCCAAAGTAATCCCCGTTCAAGTCTTCAACAATTGTTTTCAATGTTTCTTTTGCACAAGAACTTACAATGTCTTTTTGTATGCTTGGACAAATCATAATGTCATTTTTTGGAGCATTTTCTAACACAACTTTTTTTACATCATCCTTCTTATCCGCATACCACTTTAAGAGACCTAAGAAGTTGTCTCTTCTTGTAGAAGTTTCACGCTCATCGTGATCCCGAAAAGGCATTCCTTCTTTCAAAAGATACCTTGCAACATCAATTGAGGCATTCAAGCGAACCTGATACTCACTTTTAGTTTTCTCGGACTACTTATCAAAATATGTTAAAATAGATTGTGCTTCATTCGATAAATCTAGCATCATCTTGAATCACCGATTATGAACACTATCCACTTCACCCACATGTGCGTTAAGCCTTTATACACCTTTATTCCAAGCCCTAAATCTATCTTTTGTAAAACAATCACTTACCTTTTTCCCATATCCTCCAATCTCATTTTTAAACAAGTAACAACATAAGCAAAATGCTGTATCTTCTTTAATATTATTTTCTAAATATCCAAAATATGAAGTTTTAAACCATTCCGAATTAAAATGATGCAATTTTCCACCAAAATTTGTTTTTGGAAAAATAAATTTGTGAGGCTGACAAGGCCCTCTTTGAATGTAATGTTTTCTCACTCGGTCGCGTAGATTATGAAGAAATTCTGAAAATTGTTTTCTTTCACGAGGATCAGGTTTAAGAAGATTTGAATTCAATATAATATCTTTGTGTGGTGGTTGGGAAGAAGGGACATTGTCATTAATCACTGGACATGAAGGAGAGCTTAGCGAAGGAGAACTAGAAGTATAACCTGAAGACGTTTGCGGCTTGAAAAATCTCTTGATCATATTGACTCTCACTAAAATGCCTTACAAATCATAAGACACAAATTAACTATTACAGTTTGTACTTGGTTTCAAGTTTCAACAGATAAACTTTAACACCAAACACTGTTTTTTTTTTAAGTTTCCTAGCTGAAACCAGGGGTGTTGTATTATCTTAACGAAAGGAGGGGGATGGCCTTACCTCCACAAATTACAACACAAGGATACAATTATCCTTCCAAACAACACAGATGTGAAACGTATAGGTTCAACACTGTGTGACCATACAAAATAAGTTTAACTAACAAAAAAATTTGCCTTGTCGTATTTTGTCCTAATGCTAGGCACTTGAAATTTGTCCAAAATGAAAGGACCTTTGGCTCTCCTAGGAAGTTGTTGGAAAGATAAGTATATATTACTGTCACCAGTGGTTGAAGCCAATTTAGCTACTAAATCCGCCACTTGGTTAGTCTCTCTATAGCAGTGATTGGGGGTGGTATTGACTTGGTTCATGGACTGTGTTGCCTCATCAATAATCTTCTTCATTTTGTAGTTATCTGTCCGCCCCTCTTTAAGCATGTTAACCACCAGGAGAGAATCCAATTCGATGATAAAGTCAGAATAGCCATGTTGCAGACTCCATCTGATCCCAAATAAAGCTGCTTGTGCTTCAGCATCGTTGTTACTATTGCATTTGGCAGAGATAGAGAAGGCCATTATGAGTTTACCCTGGTCATTTCTCATAATTCCTCCCAATCCTTCCTTACCGTTTCCATGTAAATGACTTCTGTCAGTGTTAAGCTTGAATGATCCTTGGAGTGGTTTAGTCCAGGCTACAATGATGGCTTCAGGAACAGGTTGCAGTCTCAGCATTTTTTCGCAAAATTTGTCCCACGGAAGAGTTAGTTTGCATCCAGGAAAGGACCTAAGAATTGCCGTGTGAATGTTCTATAAGTTGAACCTTTTCTGTTCTCCATATTTGCAGGAACACCTGCTTTTCCATATTTCCCAACAAACAATGATAGGAGTGATCTGCAATATTTGTTTATGTATAATATTGTTGCTCTTTTGTTGCCACCAATGATTAAGCCATCCTCTAATGTGAATTTGCCTGTATACTATCCCCATGGGGGCACCAATGGCTTTCCAAATGTACCTAGCTGCATCACTTTCCATAAAAATATGTTGTATAGTCTCATTTAAATGGTTAGTACAACAGACACAACTAGAGACAATTTCTTTTCCAAAACTTAATATAACTTCATCTAAAGGAAGTTTTGCCAACCATAATTTCCAAGCTAAAAAAGAGATTTTAAAGGGGATGCTAGAATGTCATACCTTGCTAAGTAGATGATCTTTAGGCTTAGTGCTTCTGAGCAAATTCATGGTAGTTTTGTTAGAATACTTACCATTTTCTATGAGGTCCCATATAGCTTGGTCTGGAATGTGTTGATTTCCAATATTGATATTCACAATACATTGAACAGTCTCCTCTGGGAAGGTATCTCCTAGTTTTTGAATGTTCCATCTTCCATTGTGAATAAAATATGTGACAAGTGTTTTGGGATTGTTGTTGATATCTGGAAGTAGAGTTGCCAATGGGCCTTTACCAGTCCAGTTGTCCCACCATATACTAGAATTACCAGAGTTAATAAGCCATAATATGTGTGGTTCTACCTTGTCTCTAACCTTCCTCAATTTCTGCCACGCATGTGAATCCCTTGAGGCCTTTTTCTTACTCACTGGATGTGATCTTGGGCAATATTTGTGATTCATGAATGTATCCCACAGTGAGGGAGTCGTTCTAAATCTCCACCATCTTTTCGATGCCAGGATATCATCAAACACCTCCATTCTTTTAAGTCCAATGCCTCCCTCCTCTAAGGGAAAACATAAGTTTTTCCAAGATCTCCAATGATAATTCTTTCGATTGTCAGAGTAGCCCCAAAAAAAGTTAGCAAAATACTTTTCGATTAATTTAAAAGTGCCTTTGGGGGGGGGGACATAGCAGATAGAGTAATAAGGGAGGGAGTGAAGAACATGCTTGATCAAAATAATCCTCCCTCCATAAGACAACATTTTACCATGCCACCCATTGAGTTTTTTAACAACTTTGGTTACAACACAGTCAAAAAACACTAGCTTTTTCCTTCCTATGTAAATTGGACAACTTAGGTAAGTAAAGGGGAAGGTCTTGTCCATGTAACCTATACCATTCCTGATTCGATTGATTCTAGTAGCACAGGTATTAGAAGCAGTTAAAAAGAAACTTTTATCATTGTTAACCTTTTGGCTAGAGCTACTCTCATATCTCCTAATGGTGTTCATGATCAGATTAATAGAAGTCTTACTACCACAAGTGAATATAACAATATCGTCAGCATAAGCTAGGTGATTGATCTGAGGACCCCTTTCTGGCATAGAGAAAGGAATGAAGTTATCATCAGAGTATAAATTGTTCAAAGAGCAAGTGAGAACCTCAGCAGCCAGGATGAAAAGGGAAGGAGATAGGGGGTCTCCCTGTTTAAGACCTTGACTTGATGAGAAGAAACCTTTTCTATTGCCATTGATTATGATAGAGTACCAAATCCCGGACAAAAGATTCATAATTTTATAAATCCATGATTCAGAAAAACCAAATCTTCTAAGGACAGAGGATATAAAGCTCCATGACATTCTATCATAGGCTTTAGCCATATCCAATTTAAGGACAATATTACAACCTTGATTATCATGGTCAATGGATTGAACTATTTCCTGTGGTAGAAGAACATTTTCAGAAATGAGTCTACCTTTAACAAAGAGACTTTGATTTGGAGAGATTAGACTAGTCAACAAAGCATTTAATCTAATCGACATAATTTTAGAAATAATTTTGTTAGTAAAATTAGAAAGACCGATAGGTCTAAAATCACTAAATGAGGAAGGAGCACCCAACTTAGGAATTAACACCAAACAAGTATGAGTATAGAATTTAGTTAGAGGAGTACCTTTGAAGAATTCCCAGATGAAGGAGTTGATGCCTTCTTTAGTGATGTCCCAGAACTAGAGGGTGCCATTGTAACCATCTGGACCAGCAGCACTAGAGGCAAACAAACTGAAAACTGCCTGTCGGATTTCCTCCTCACTAGGATTTTCATCTAGCATGTCTTTATCTTCTTCCATAATCTTTCTGGTAATACAATTCAGAAGCGTAGAATCCAATTGAGGAGTAGGGAGGTTGAACATGGAGTTGAAGTGTCGAATAGCTGCCTTTGCAATTTTCTCCTCCCCTTGTATCCATTTGCCCTTATGGTTTTTTATCCTGTTCAATTGGAGCCTCCTTCTTTTTTCCCTGAGCCTACTATGAAAGTACTTGGTGTTTTTGTCTCCATCTTCGAACCATTTGGCATTAGCTTTTTGATTCAGAAGAGAATCTTGCATATCCAACCATCTGATGTATTCAACATGTGCCTTGTTGGTTTCTTCCCTATCAATGTCATTGTTGCTAGCGATTTCAATTTCCTCTAACTGCTGGATTTTTTCTTCCCACTTGGTAACCTGCTCATGGATATCTCCAATTTCTTCTCTAGACCATTTACTCAGCCTTTTGCCAAGGAGCTTTAATTTTGATTGAAGTCTCCACATACTGTTTCCTTGAATCTACGTACTCCAAACTTCCTTAATTAGATTGTGAAAACCTTCCTGTGAAGTCCAGAAGTTAAGGAATTTGAAGTATTCAAAGTGAGAGCTAGTAGATTTTGAAGATTTCAAGAGTAGAGGTCTGTGGTCAGAACCAGTCCTCACCAAATGTCTCACATTAGTATTCTGAAATTTTTGAGCCCATTTATCATTAACAAAGACTCTATCAAGCCTCTTCCATATTCTTTTTCTTGGCCCTCTGTTATTGCACCGGGTGAAATTGGGACCGGTGTAGCCAATATCAGAAGTACCACAATTATTCATACAATTTTAAAAATCTAAACTCCGATGCATCCTGTGAGGTTTACCACCAAGCTTCTCTTCGGGGTCAAGAATAACATTAAAATCGCCTCCAATGCACCAAGGACCCTGTATAATAAGGCTGATGTTCTCCAGGCTGCTCCACAATTGCTTTCTTTCCAAAGCATTACATTTGGCATAAATAGCAGTGATAATGATAGGGTGATTGTCTGAACCATCCTCGATTTTAATAGAAATTTGCTGCTCGTCATTCGCAATAACCGTGGTATTGCTAACGTTCTTCCAGAAGCACCATATCTTCCCATTACCATTAGAAATGCATTCTTGATAGCCAAAGAATTTCCTGTAACCTTCAATTTTTTCTTTTCCAACCATAGGTTCCATGATTGCAGTATAGAGAATGTTGTTTCTATCTATAAGATGTTTTAGCCTATGAATGGACTTCTTTGACCTCACTCCCCTAATATTCCAAAAGATTGTATTAATCATTAGATATTTGGGGAGGGAGTATCCTTCTTTTGTTTCCTCTTGTCAGAGGTATCGTCTCTATTTTTAATGCATTTTCTTGAGGTTCTTGCTCTGCTTCTTCCCCTTCCTGTTAGGAGATGATCTTCTTTCTTATGATTGCTTTTGTCTTGGTTTCTCTCCTCATTTTGTTCAGTTCTCTGTATATTTTGCTCTGTAATTTTTTGTGTATTTCTTTCGAGAGGTTGCTCCTGGGCTGCATATAATTCAATCGTTAGCTCAATGCCAGGTTGTTCAGATATATTAGTTGGCAGATTTGTTGAGCAATAAGCAGACTTTATGGCCTTTTCCTTTCCTTTGTACTCCTTTTCCAACTCCAAGTTTTCGTCCCCATTATCGACAAAGTTGTTAAGAGTAAGTATGTCCTGCCTCTCAGTATTCTTATCCGAAAGGTCTGTCTTGCTGATATTATCCTGCTTTTCAGAATTATCTTCATGTAGTCGATCTTCCTGTGTAAGTTCATTGACTGAACTTTCCTTAACCATGGAGTTGAATTGATTGTTGAGATCATGTTTTTCTTTCGTATTGTTGTTGATTCTGGCCAGTTCCTTTTCAACACTGTTTTGTTCTTCTGCCTTGTTACTGTCATTTGTGCTCATGCCCTCTGAAATGGCAATATTGTTATGGGAGGAAGAAGTATTGCTTACAATTTTTTTCTTGCTTCCCCTTTGTATTAGAACAGGTTTGAAGATCACCTTACTCTTCTTCTTTGGCATTTTTCTTTCCTGCTTTCTTTTCTTCTTCTTCTTCTTTCTAAATTTGTTTGTTATAGTAGCTTGATTATCATCTCTGACTAAATCAATCTTGTTGTCTTGTTGAATATCTGATCTGTGTTGAGTCACATTAGGTGGTGGCTCCCTCTTTCTTTTTTCTCCTTCTTTATCCTCCTCCTTCTTCTTTTGGGATCCTCTAGTTCCATCTTCACTTTGCTGCTGATCCTCTTCTTGATTGTTTTTATCAGTTTCTGCTGCCCTTTTCTTTTCCAGAACTCTGCAATTGAGTAAGTTATGCCCAAGTTTTTTGCATTGTCTACAATATTTAGGAATATTTTCATACTCAATTTTTTGAGTAAATCCTTTCAAAGGGGCATTTTCATCCTCCGAACCAATAAAAACACTATGCACAAGAGGTTTTAGAAGATCCATTTCCACTCTAACTTTAGCCATGCTCGGTCTCGTTTTACCCACTATTGCAACATCTAGAGCTAATGGAGTTCCGATCTCACTGCATATTTGTTTAGCGTAGTGCCATGTATACATATTAAAAAGTAGGCCAGGCAGTAATACCCATATCGGTACTATAGGAATGTCCTCGTCTGGTCTGAAATCCGGTGTCCACTTTTGCAGCCACATTTGAAGACCATCAATTTATACCATTCTTCTAAACCACATCGAGTTGAAATCATCCTCATTTGTGAAATCCAGAAAGACGTAATTGTCATACACTCCAATTTTGACCCTGCCTTTGACAGGAAACCTCTCTCTGAATGTGGATCGTATTCTCTCAATTTGGGGCCTAGGTTTGAGAAATCGCCCCACGATGGTGAGTCGACACTCATCCGCCATGATTCCATAATAATCATTGGCTTTGAAAATCACCGTCGGACTACCATTGTGGGTGGTATGTCTTGCAATGACAGTTTCTCTGGGATTTTGAGTGTTGCTGGTCGGGATTGGGGTAGCAGAAGCTATGGTGTTGGCAAAGGTTGGGTTCTTTGAAATTGATTTAGGGATTGGGTTTGTTAACGTTGGGGGGTTGTTTTGGTTACTTGGACGCGCTTGGGGGCCTCCGTCCGACGGCGCCACGAGGCAGCGCGTAACAGAGACGCACCTAAACTGCGGTCTTCTGGGAGTTAACGGCTCTTTGTACGGAGAGAGAATGTTTTAGCAAACACTGTTTATTGATTACAGAATAAGATTGATTAGAATGAGCAAAATACAACTTCTTGTTTATTAATTAAAATGAGTAAAATCGACTTCCAAGTTACAACAGACTTCCAATACAATGAGCAAATGCAAAGAAAGATTCCAGTACAATTTTACTACTTGCTTATTATTTTTAATTAAAAAATAAGATCTAGAACCCACTTCATAAGTTAAAATGTTAAATAAAAGATTAATATTTAAAAAATCCAAAAATAATAATAAAATTTAAAGTAGATGGTCCAAACCCCAAATCCCAAAGAATATTCATACAATACTTTATACTTTTACAACACGTGGTCATACCAAATTACCAATTATTATAAAAAGTTAAGAGATATTATTTCATAAATATAATATAAGAGGAAATAATTTAAAAAAAAAAAAGATGAAAGAAGAAGAGCACCTGCATTGGAATGATGGATCATTGTCTTTGATAGGCAACAAAAGAAAAGTTGAGATTGAAGAAGAAAGATAGATATTTGAAAGTTGAAACCTTGACTTTTCTCTTTAATATTTGATCTGGATTTTGGCTTTTGGGACAAAAAAGCTTTGGGGCCTTTTGGGACAAAAAAGCTCAAAAAACCAAAGGATATTATAAAAGAACGTTATGGAGACTCGCATCAGCAGGCATGTGAAGCGGGCCACACCTAGGTTCCCAGATTTACCACTGAACCAGGATTGCATTTTGGTACTGGGTTCCCATATAATAATTGTAATATATTCATAGATTTCTTAATACAAATACAGGGTCTACAAAAAAGCTACTGGGTTCCCGGAAACCATACATTTTACTGTAGGTCCGCCTCTGATAATACAATAATTTTATGGACATGATGCCACCTGTTCTGCCTTTTGCATAACTCTTAGCTCTGTACTCAAATATGTTTTTCTTGCTTAAATAGTGAACATTCCTCACATGCTATTCACAGTTGTCCTGTTATTTTTTTTTTTTCCTTTTAATTTTCTGTCTTTTATGATATATATCACATATAGAACCGAGCTTTCTTGTTATTCAGGCGTATGATTTTCTGAAAGGAAAAAAAACAGCTAAAACAAGAAGTGTATCTAAAGAAGTTGCAATGGCGTCCCTTGTTATTCCTTCTTCTGGAAACCATTATCAAATTGGCTTGGAGGAGGATCAAATTACTATGGTTATGGTTCCTTTTCCAGCTCATGGACACTTTAATCAATTCCTTCATCTCTCTCGCCTCGTTTCTTCATACCATATTCCAATTCATTATGTTGGTTTTAGTACAGAAATTAGCCAAGTTAAGGCTCGAATACATGGTTGGGATTTAGCCACTGCTATTAACTATATCCATTTCCAAGAATTCCCAACCCCATCTTCTTTTATGGCGCCGAACCCTTGTAATTATTCAAATAATTCTTCTGAAACCATCTCGAAACTCATATCATCAGTACTGGATGCATCTTTAACATTGCGAGAGCCTGTGAGTGCATTTATAAAGAAGCTTTCCAGCACAAGTCGAAGAGTTGTTGTCATTTATGATTCTATGATGGCTTCCACTGTTCAGGACGTAGTCTCAATAAAAAATGTTGAAGCCTATTGTTTTCATGCTATTTCTGCTTTTGCCAATAGCTCTCTCTTATTGGATATCATCAAATACTATCTCCATCTTCCTTCATTCCTCGCGAAATTGGCCAAGAAACTTTTTCTCCCATCTGGTGTTCACATTCCAGATGGACTTCCAACTCTCAGAAGTACGTTCACACCTGAGTTTATTGAATTTATGCGATTACAACGTAGTTGTAACAAATTCAGCTGTGGGAACTTATATGACACTTGCAAAGTTCTCGAGGGTCCTTATCTTGAAACACTAGCAAAATTCAGTAGGTTGCTCGGAATTCGTAAACAATGGGCTGTTGGTCCCTTCAATCCGGTGACTATATCAGCGGGAAAGGACTCAAAAGTTCGTCACAAATGCTTAGAGTGGCTCGACAAGCAAGCCCAAAATTCAGTGATTCTTGTTTCTTTTGGAACAACAGGCTACTTATCTATGGAGCAAATCAAAGAACTTGCTATAGGATTGGAAAAAAGTCAGCAGAAGTTTATTTGGGTAGTTAGAGATATATTATCAGGAGAAGGGGAAGTCATAATCCCTGAAGGATATGAAGAGAGAGTAAAAGAAAGAGGAATTCTTCTAAAAGATTGGGCACCCCAATTAGAAATCTTGGCACATTCATCAACTGGCGGATTTATGAGTCACTGTGGGTGGAATTCATGCATGGAAAGTATTACCATGGGAGTGCCTATAGCGACATGGCCTATGCTTTTTGACCAGCCCAGAAATGCTGTGTTTGTTACAAATGTGCTTAAAATTGGAGTCGTCGTGAAGGATTGGGATCGCCGTGATGATATAATTGATTCAAGTACGATCAAAAATGCTGTTGAGAATTTGATGGTTTCAACAGAAGGACATGAGATGAGAATGCGTGCCATGGAATTAGGTAAACAAGTCAACGAATCTGTGAAAGATGGTGGAGATCATCAAATGGAGATGGATTCCTTCATTGCTCATGTCACTAGATATTAAGTTGCTTCATTGTCAAAAATGTAAAATTTCTTTTTCTCCACGTAATATTTGACTTTTGGAGAAAAGAAAAATGTTCATTCAGTTGTGTGCTAGCTGTTGAATCTTTTATAAATTTGCATTGTTCAAAAATTCAACTTATAGGCATAAAACCGTATTATAATCTATAATTGTAGGCCTAATTAGTAATTTAAAACATTAACAGATAATTTATTATAGTCAGTTAAAACACAATTTATCCTCATTTACCCCGTTAGTAATATCCAACTTGAGATTGGATAGAGGCTCAATTATTATCTATAAATCATGATTATCAGAAAAATTATTGCACATATCAGTAACTTTGCAATAAAGAACAGAGATGAAAGTTGAGTTCAACTGGTAATCTACATATAGTTACATCCCCCAGTTGTGATTTTAAACAGTTAGCATGCAAATATATAAACTCCTAGTATTTTGCAACTTCACATCACCATCAGTCGATCACAGTCCTACTTGTTGTGGGAGTTATCTCCCTTTTTTTCCGGTTTAATTGCAGGAACATCCGTGTGAGCGAGCTCAAAATGGCATTTCCGGGCAACCGAAGTCGAGCATACATACGACGATCTTCATGCGTGAATAGCCGGGAGAAAAGAAAAGGCGGTAGATGATAATAAGACAGGGCGCTGCATCTGAATGGGCGGAATGGATGAGCGAAAGGTGTCATGCCATGGAGTGGAGAATAACCCTCGTCTCATGTAAGCGTAGGCTACAAGGTAATCCCTCTTTCGAGCTACATGTATCAAAAGATGAATCCCGACAGCCCATTCGGGGAGTTAGTTGGCTCCCTCTTTGAGAGCCGGTTCGGTATCCAAATTTCACTTGTCAGACGTGTCCAATTTCACGCTGGATAGGGCCACCAATGGAATAAAACATTTTCTATTGAAAGGTTCACCATTTCTAAAATTTGAACTCAAAACCCTTCGTTAAGGGTAGAGAAATTCCAATTATCTCAGCACACCCCTTGGTGATGAAAGTTATTATATACTCCCTCCGTTTCAATTTATGTGAACCTATTTCCTTTTTAGTCTGTGCCAAAAAGAATGACCCATTTCCTTATGTGGAAACAATTTACCTTTATGCAATGATTTATAGTCACACAAAATATATGTGCCTCATTTTACACCACAAGTTCAAAAGTCTTCTCTTTTCTCTTAAATTCCGTGCCCAGTCAAATGGGTTCACATAAATTGAAACGGAGGGAGTATATGATTTCAATGATTGAGTAATGTGCATATCATGATTTACTTGACAAGTGGACTCATGGTTCCCTCTTGCTTATTTTACTAGATAAAACTAAAAAAGACAACTTAAAAGTTCATTATTTTCCTATTTAAGATGCTTAAATTGATGAGCAAAATAAGTAGCAATAATAATAATAATAATAAAATAATGATGTTGTATCTGCAATGATAAGCTTAGGGTTTACAGCTGGTTGCTTTTTTCTTTATCCCTTGGAATGGGATTATTAGTTTAGAGTCTATTTGACTTAGAAGATTTATTTACATATAAATAGTAATTATTATACACCATTAAGTATTATCATTCTCTGAAGTGCTGCTTTAGGAAGTTAGTGTACTCTTTTACATGGCGACGTGAATCAAGTAGTGGTGTTGAACATACAGATAGCATTCATCAAAACCAACGTAACTCTTTTTTTGGTAGTACAAACAAAACTTATATCTGTTCTATCCATAATCTTCCGTAAAAGTCGTGATGACACCTAGATCCTAAGATTAGGTAATCTATCACATAATGAGATCAACAGAAATATAAAAACTTAAATATTAAATAAAAGCTGAAAAATACCGACAATACTGAGTCATAAGCTCTACATAGAATACTCAAAATGTCTAAAAAAACATCATTGTTTGGGATACAATAAACAGTAGCAAATGAAATAAGATGGTGACTCTGAGGCATGCGAGCGGAACATTAGGTATACTTTGAAGTCTCTAATAGCTCGGCCCACTCTCTAATGACCAGCACGCTCTGAGGTACCTAGATCTGCACAAAGAATATACAGAAGTGTAGAATGAGTACACCACAATTGGTATCCAGTAAATATCAAGATTAACCTCGGTGGAGTAATGATGAGGTCCAAGTTAAATTACTCACTAGTCAAATATATAACATGTGAAAGATTTCAATATAAAACTAAAAACGAAAAATATAACAGAATAAATATCAACCAAGAATGGGGCATGTGATAATATGACAACTCAACCAATAACTCATAAAACACAAAGTTAAATCAATCAAGAAAAACAAGGATATGATCGAAACATCAACCTGTTCAACACATGAATAACATCAAGGATCACCCCAAAATACCACATGAAATCATCAACAAGCCACCTTTATGTCGGGGCGTTAGTTTCACAATGAAACATTTTCTCTTGTAAAGGTACACGTGCATAAATATCACCATCCAAAATCTAACTAGTCATGATGACACCTAACATAACCCACTAGGTAAGCCAATTAGCAACAATCAAATTCAAATGAGATTTAATGAGAAAATAAATGATGAAATAACTAGACTTTTATACAACTTTCCAATGACTGCTAGTACAATCATGAGCTTCTAAGACTTAGAATTTACAGAGCTGGTACGAAATAAATACATCATCTGTTCGAAATGTGCATGGACAAATTTATAAATCTAAAGCTACCAAGAACAAAAGGCAACTACAGCCGGAACACAGGTTCATCATCAAAGCCAGCTTCCGCCATACACAACAATATCACTCCAAAATCTGCATGCAAGGTGCAGAAGTGTAGTATGGGTACAACCGACCCCATGTACTCAATAAGTAACAAACAAAACCTTAGGTTGAAAGCAGTGACGAGCCTGGACAATGGTCAGAGTCCAACACCAATAGCCAACAACAACTCATAACAATATAATAAAAGAAGTACAAGAAATAACTCAAAGATATGATGTTTAGCTCGTTCAGAGTTACAGAAGATACACATGCTTTTCAAGTATAACAGTAAAACCCAAGTCTTTTTTCGAAATAACTAAAATATGAATAAGTCAGAAATCTGTTATTTTTCTCAAAACATTCAACAACAGATAAGATGTTTCAATCTCAAATAACATAAGGGAAATACATCTCTATGCCTATATGTTAATGTCCATGTGAAGTTGTGAATTTCACAATACCGTGTAGGATGAGGAAATGCATCTCTCTATCTGTATGTCAAATATACATGTCCATGCAATGCATCACAGTGATGAACTCATGTACTCATACTCCCAGAGTACTCAATCTCACTGTCTCGCGCTCCCACTCATCATGCTCAATCCCTCAGCACACTCAATCACTCAATACTGTATAGTACCTACTGCGGCACGCAACCTCATCCCATCACGAATCAATAAAATATGCTCTCACTACTGGTATGTCAGACTCCGGAGGGCGGATCTTGCCCAAGCGCTAATATAGGTCATTTGGCCTGCTGCGGCATGCAGCCCGATCCCATCAATAATATATATAAAGCCCATAGGGCCTGCTACGGCGTGCATCCCGATACACACACACACACACACGCACATATATATATATATATATATATATATATATATATATATATATATATATATATATATATATATGTCATGTTGCGACGTGCAGCCCGATACATATAATAATAATAATATATAAAGCCAATATGACATGTTGCGATGTGCAGCCCGATCCCATCATGAATCAAATAAACCTACTGCGGCGTGCAGACCGATCATATCAATATAACTCACAATCCGGCCCTTACGCCTCAACTCAGTCATCCATCTCTTTAGTCTATCGGGTTCCCAAATCTCATGCCAATCAATCCAAATATGATATATAATATGACAACAAATGATAGCATAGACTGAGATATGATATGGAAATGAATGAATATAACTGAGTATGTAACTGCAATTTAAGCAAATAACTCAACAATAGAAATGACCTCAGTGGATCCCAACAGAATAAACATATAGCCTAAATATGATATCTAACATGGATCACTACTCAATTACTCTAGCACGTAGAAATTTCATGGGTAAAGACAAGATTAGGTAACTACACAGTACCACCGAATTAACTGAGTCATAATTCACACGGTGCACGCCCACACGCTCGTCATCTACAATATGCATCACCTCAATACCAAACACATAACACGTATATTCCAGGGCTCATATCCTCAACACCAAGTTTAGAAGTGTTACTTACCTCGAACAAGCTGAATTCAATACCAAGCAAGCCAAACGATACTCTAGCAATGCCATCCCATGCATAACAACCTCCAAACATCTTGAACCTAGCCAGAAGCAACTCAAGAACATCAAATAATGCCAAAGAAAATAAACTCAATCGATAAAGGTTGAATCTTTAATCAAAAGCCTAAAAACAACCAAAAAGTCAAACCCGAGTCCACACCTTGGAATCCAACGAAACTCAAAAATCTGATAACCCATTCAATTATGAGCCCTACCGTATATTTTCACTCAAATTCGACTCCGAATCGATGATAAAAACTCAAAAATTCACTTATGAAATTTTAGAAAAAAGCCCAAAAATTTCACTTTGAAATTATCAATCAAATGCCAAAAAAAGAAGAAGATGGATACATGAAATATAACCAAAACCGAGTATAGAACACTTACCCCAATCCATGAGGTGAAAATTATCTCCAAAATTGCCCAAATCGGAGCTCCCCAACTAAAAATATAATCAAATGAACAAACCCTTGATATTAAATATTTCTGCCTAGTTGTTCTACCTCATTTCTTTTGCCAAATGATCATGAAACTCACTTTTAGAGCCTCCAATGGATTCCTTGTAAAATGTCAGAAAAGTTAGGCTTTTGAATCACTCTATTTGATTTTATAATGAATGAGATATGTTGGTTTCAATATTTGGAAATAGTGCAGATCTGATTGCTATAGTTCAAAAATTCCTCATACGATGTCGAAATTTGATGATTCCAATTGCTATAGTTCAAAAATTCCGGATCTAGTGCTTAAATCAAAATAGAAATTAGGGCTTATTTTCTTAATGTGGTACCATTTATGCTTGAAAAAATG
Source organism: Nicotiana glauca (assembly GCA_026770625.1). NCBI lineage: Eukaryota > Viridiplantae > Streptophyta > Magnoliopsida > Solanales > Solanaceae > Nicotiana > Nicotiana glauca. The sequence goes on along the minus strand of MU756035.1, from coordinate 119,467 downwards.
ACGGGAAAACATTAAAAACGAGAGCAACACAACCCAAACCTATCTGAAACTCACTCGAGCCCCTCGAAACCCCATCCAAGCGTACCATCAGGTCCCACATAACACAGACTTACTCGAGGCCTCAAATCACGTATAACAACATCAAAACCATGAATCGCACCTCTAATCGAACTTAATGAACTTTAAATATTTCAATTTCCAAAACTCGTGTCGAATCTTATCAAATTAACTCGGAATGAACTCAACTTTTGCATACAAGTCCCAAATGACATAACGAAGCTATTCCAATTTCCGAAACCACAATCCAAATCCGATGTCATCAAAGTCAACTCCTAGTCAAACTTATGAACATTCCATAACTTTAAATTTCCAACTTTGGCAAAATAGTGTCGATACCTTCTAGTAATATCCGGACCGAACGGAACCATCAAAACTCCGGCTGAGGTCACGTTTTAAAAAGTCAAACTTGATCAACTCTTCCAACTTAAAGCTTCCTAGTTGAGAATCATTCTTCCAAATCAATTTTGAATTACCTGAAAACCAAACCCAACGAATCACAAAAGTCATAATACATCATAAGATGTTGCTCAAGACTTCAAATTGCTGAATGAAATACAAATGATCAAAATGACCGGCTGGGTCGTTACAATAAGCCACTTTTTCTCGCCGCATGCACATCAATAAAAACCACTATTATATCGATGCGCATCTCGCCACCCTTATACTCCACACAACAACAATCAACCCGCACAACAAGCCCACATGTGCCACAATCCCAAAGTCACATCAGCCACGACTTACAACGGGATACAACAACATGACAATAGCATAAAAGTGGGGAGGGGGAAATATTCAACAATAAAGCATGTTCATATAGCAAACAACCCCAATTCAAGGCATATTAATAGACTAAGGTCTAATCTGATCACAAACCACACATACTCCTGTGTACACACTCACCATTTTATGTACACGTCGCTTAACATAGCACAAAGTGTGCAAATTATATCAAATCCTAAGGGGTAATTCCTCTTTTGTAATGTTGGGAAAAATACTTACCTCAAGCAAGCTAAGTCAGTACTCTAAGAAGCACTTTTCGTGTGAATCAACCTCCGGATGGCTCGAATCCAGTCAAAAAAACTTAAAAATATCAATAGAATTCATAGAAAACAAGTCCAAACAATAAAGCTATTATCTTGGTTCAATTATACAAAATCATCCCCGAACTTGCCCCTCAAAACCCGACAAAACTCATAAATTCTAAACACTCATTCCAGTACGAGTCAAAATATATGTTATTCGTCCAAATCGAACCTCAAATCGACCCTTAAATCATCAATTTTTACTTTAGATTTTTTTTTTTTAACTAAAATCCCCAATTTCTTCACTTAGATTCATTAATCAATCACAAAAATAAAGGTTGGAATCATGAATAATAAATAAATCCGAGTTAGAAATACTTACCCTAATCCAAATCATGAAAATCCCTCAAAATTGCTCAAATCCGAGCTCTAGATCTCAAAATGTGATAAAATAACCAAAACCCCCCAAAAAAATATTAAAGGTCCTGCACAGTGATACCCTTAGTGATCGCGGAACCTACGTTGCGATCGTGAAGCACAAACAAGAAGCTGCCTCTATAGACCCTTCGCCATTGCGAGGGCCTGGTCGCGAATGCGATGCCTAGCACTGCCGAGCCTATGTGAACATGGTCCTTCACACGCGAACGCGAAGGTTAAAGGCACGACGCACCCATCCAACCTCCCTTTCTATGCGAGCGCGACTCCTCGTCCGCGAATCCGAAGGCCACTAACCCTTCTGCTCCATGAATGAGACCATCCCATCGCGAACGGTCTGATTCAAAATCCATCTGATACACCCCCGAGGCCCGTAGGACCCCGTCAATTCCCAAAAATATAACACAGACCCATTCAAGGCCTAAATTACACAAAACAATAACAAAACCACGAATCACACCTAAATTAAAACCTAAGGAACTAATCCAAATTTTTAAACTCAAAACTTACGTGGAACATGCCTAAACAATTCAGAATGACCTCGAATTTTGCATGCAGGTCCCAATTGACACAACAGACTTATCCCAACTTATGGAATTACAATCTGAACCCGATATCATCAAAGTGAATTGTTGGTCAAACATATCAACCTTCCATGCCTTCAACTTTCCAACTTTCGCCAAATAGAACCAAATCAACCTAGTGACTTCCAAATCAAAATTCACACATACTTCTATGTCCAAAATTACCATATGAACCTTTTGGAAACATCAAAATGTCATTCTGGGACCGTCTATACTAAAGTCAAACTCCGGTCAACTCTTACAACTTAATCCTCCAACCAAGGGATTAAGTGTCCTAATTCAATCCAAAACTTCCCCGAAACCAAACCAATCACCCTGACAAGTTACATAATCACAAATACACATATAAAAAGCTTGAAAAAGGAAAAAATGGGGCTCAAATACGCATAACGACCGGTTGGATCATTAAATATTGTCTAGAAAACTTCAAGATTTGTTCTTAGTATAAATGTAAGTTTGGAGGTGAAGTTAGAGAAAGTAATTTCTTAATATTAATTAAAAACAAACAAAATCTTAGCCAATGTGGCTGCACGTTCTTCATTTAAAACGTTGAAACTTTGCAACTAAAAAGTCTTGGCCAAAGATCTTCCTGTTATGTTATCCAAATAATTTTTCTTTGTCAAATTTAATATAAAATTCAACTTATTTTGTTTTGGGTTTCTTTTCAACTTTGGAAACGTTATGCTGCCTTTTGCAAGTGGTTGCGATAAGTCGTTCGAACTTCAAACAAGATACGAAATAGAATTCTTTTGTGTTACAATTTGGAATATTGTACATCTGTATATGTTTGCAGAGATATGTCAACAAGGTCACATTAACATGGGTAGTTTTTCTAGAGTTGTCGAAACGGTCTAGCCCAGCCCAAGCTTCGTGGGCTTTTAAATTTGATGGGCTAGGGCGGGCTGACCCTCCATCTATATGGGTCTTAAGATGACCAGCCCATCCCTAAGACGGCCGCGGGCTAGGCATGCCGGCCCTTCAATTTTTTTAGAAAAAATATTTTTCCAAATCTTTAGATATTTTTCGTGATATAATCTCTTTATCTTATAAATGACTTATGTATATTTAGAGTGTACAAGAATATTTATATTTGACAAAGAATCTTGTAATTGAAATGCAAATTCTCTATCTCTAGCTCTTCTTTTTTTAACATTACATTAATATTTTTTAGTACTTTTCTTTCTTTCAATAAGTTTATATGTTAAGGTTGTTTAATTTAGGTTTAACATTATTTGTCGATTTCATCATTATAGTCCATGAAAATTTTAAAATTCATGATATTTGCTAGTATTATCAATTTTTTTGGGTATTAAAACTTGACCTTTTTCTATATTAAAGAGCAATTTAATAATTAATACTAATATATTAAAGTAACCAAGATGATCATTGGCCACTTAAAATAATATTTTCTTTTGAAAAAACTATTATAGGCCACTTAAAATAATATTTTCTTTTAAAAAAAATATTATTGGCCACTTAAAACTTTTCTAGTTCGTTGTTAATTAAGGAAAAGAAAAACTAATCTTGTCATACTACATGCATATCAAAAGTATAAATTCTAGTTGATATGGATGGGTAAATGAGCAATCTAAGGTTAGAAAATGGGGACAATAGTTAATATTTTTTTTAGTTTTTTACTTTTTTTAAATATTTAAATTTGAATATAATTAATTTTTGGCCCACGGGCCAGCCCAGGCCCAGCCTTGATCAAGCCTCAATGGCCAGCGGGCTGACTTGGGCCGGGATATAAGCCTCAGTTTTAAAGAAACCCCTCTTCTTCCACTACAACCAGACGTAGTCGAAGATTTCAAAAATCCCTCAATCCTGAAGAACCTATAGACTTAGAGTCCTCCATTGACTCAGATTTCATCAAAACGGATAATGAGAGTAGTGAATTTTTCGAAAATTCTCCCATTAGCCAAAAAAGGGCTTGCAAAAGACCTATGGAGTGAACCCTCAAAAAGGCTGCATGCAAGAAAGGAAAAGTGGAGAACACTGAATTTGGTCCTCAAGACAAATTGATTTTTTACAGCCCAAGTGAAAAAATAAGATTTGAGTCCTACAAGTCAAAATCAATGGATTATGGACGCTTTGTAAATCTCTCTCTCTCATGCAAAATGTACACTGTGATGTGACTACTATATTTGATTTTCAGCACCTTACTTCTTTGTTTGATACCATTGGGAACTCTGTTTATGAGGAACCAGTAAGGATATTTTATGCAAACCTGTTTGTGAATGACAAAGATCACTTGAAATCTATGGTGTTAGGCACTAGAATCGTTTTGGACTCTTATCAATTTGAAAATATTTTCTATCCTAAGTTTAACGGGTTTGATGTTTTTGTGCAAAATTCAAGACCAAAAGATTTTGAAATTTCCTTTGAAGAAGCAAAAACCTTCTTATCTGATAATCCTTCTGATATCGGTCTCAAGAACCTTAAGTTTGAACATCGTATCTTGGCCCACATGATTGCTACTACTCGTCTCCCCAGAACTAGGTCCCTTTGCTCTTTGTCCACTAGAGATATTTTTATTTTTTAGTGTCTTGTTAAAAATAGACTAAATTGGTTTGTGTGAATTCGCCGATACATGCTTGAAAGTATCAGGGATATATCTTCTTCTGCTGCTTGTTTACCATATGGTCTTCTTATCTCACACATTCTCGAAGTCATGAAGGTGAGTTGGCACTCTTTACACCTAAGCACATAACCAGTACTTATGATAAGACAACTTTTTCTATGATGGGATGCACTTTGGGTGATGATGGATAGGTTAAGTGCGCCAAAGTTGAAAGCAGTCCAGTGCCAGTTAAAGCTCAAGCTGCACAACCAGCATCTCAGTCGGCTGCCTCTCAAAATCTTCAACAATTTTCGTACTATCTAAATGAGGTAAAACTGTTGCTGGTTGAGATAAAGGGTAATCAGCTCCAACCCTATACCATTATAAAATGGCAAAGAGTGGTCGATGCAGCTTTTACCTGAAAGGTCGGGATCAATATCCACAAGGAGCTAATATTGGTCAGGAGTTAGGTTTCTATCGGATCTAGCTATGCGTGTTGCTCTTAATTTCACTTCTAACCACATTTGAATTTGTTTCTATTCTACTTTTAATGGTACTGATTGCTAAAATTAATCTAAGTACTATTTGTTGTAGGTTTTTTCTTAATTGATAAAAAGAACTAGTGAAGTGACTTACATCTAGGCGAGTATCTAATAGGGTCTAGAATTTAGGACATACTTGTTATATTTGGGATCATGATATAATCTTTGCATATAATTACTCACTCTATACCTCTCAGTAGTTTAAGTGACTTTGCCTTAATTAGCTTTCTCAAGCCCAATTGGGTGTTCAAACAATGCAAGCAAAATTGGCTCAAGTCGGGTATTACTATCTCTAGGTTTAACCCTTTAATTGGGACTATCAATCTCTTGAATGCACCCTAATTCCTTGTTAGCCTAAGTTTCCTAGATGTAGTCTCTCTTTCTCAAGAAGAGTCTAAGTCAGAAAGGCACGAATCTGTGTTTGCAACCACCAATTCAACAATTAAAGCATGAATCAAGCTAAATATCATTAATCCATAAATAATTAAGCCCTATAATTGAAGACCCATTAAATACCCACGCTAGGGTTGGGTGACAACCCTAGATAATGGGTTTACCTACTCATAATCAAGGTACAAATCAAATATGGAGATCAAATATAAGCCATAAAAGTTAATTATAAGAATAAAAACTAAGATTAATAGCTAAAGCTGCTCTAAAATTACTCTAAGTAGTAAAATACGATTGTTCACGATCTCCTCAGACAAAAGACACCCTAAAAATGTGAAAAAGAACTATTTATACACAGCTAAAATTACTGAACCAAAATACCCCTATGGAGGTTCCGCTGTCAGTGAAATAATGAGCACCTCAACGTAAGGACTTCCGCGGCTACGCAAAACAAGAGCGGACCGCGTTTCTTCACTTTCGTGCTTGGTTTGGGCTTGATTTTGCGGTCAACATAAAAAGATACCCCCTAGCGTTGGCCTCAGCCGTGGCCGCGCAATTTAGACATGGACTCGCTCCTCAGTTAGGCTCACTTTGCAGGGTCTCTGAACTTTGATCGCTCTCAGTGGAAATTACACCATGGTCGCGTCAAGTATTCCACAGTCGCACTTTTTCATCGCGGCCAGCAGTCTCTGTTGCACCACAAAACACCTTCTATGAACCTCAATTCTGTGGACCACGTAGTTGTGGCTGCTTCAGTGGTGGATTTTTCATGGCCACTCTTTTCCTTTGCAGTCACCGTTGTTATCTCAGCATTGCAATTGTGCAATTTTAACTCCTCTATGAGTTGATTATGGATTTCTTGCCTCATTTTAACCAAACCCTGCAGACAAACACAATAAATCAGTTTTTGGGAATACTTTTACACATTTTTAATCTAAAACCTAAGCAAAAGAGAGCATAAGATAGGCTAAAATCCATAGTTTATCAACTCCCCCAAACTTAAGCTTTTGCTTGTCCTCAAGCAAACAAAGTAATTCCTACCTCCTCAAGATAAATGAAAGGAAAATTTCAGTTGTCCTAAGATGACTTCATCAAGAATCAATTGGGACTAACAATTACCCTAAACTCAAATGCTTTATTAACAACACACAACCTTTTTAGTATGATAGCCTTAGTACGACACAAAAGCATCAAGAGTTGACATAACTCATCAAGGAAACTCTTTCTACTACATAGGTCATTGTGGAACCCAAACTCTTACTCCTCTACTCTCCATAAGCAAACCTCACTTTAGATTGTAGAACTCAGAACAAGGATTGTGGAAAAGAATGCTCATCTCTCTCAAAGGACAGTTATAAGTCCGGCTCTAAGTACCAGAAGCTTTCCCCTTATGTGAATCACCACTAATGTGAGCTCACTCACTTTGAAATTATATAGGGCTTTTGTGGGAATGTAATGAAGGTTTTGGTTTAAGGTAGGATATATCGGTCTATCAAGATTTCATCTTTCCTTAAGCACTTCATTTTCCCATTTCGGCTCGCACTTTCTTGACTATTTAAGTCATTTTCTTCTTCCGTAGGGGAATAGAGAGATGCACTGTCACTCTTCCTTGTACATGTCAGTCCTTTTTCTCCTTTATAATCATTCCAAGCCTTTCATCATTGCTTTTTATTGAATCCCTTCATTTTTTCTATATGATTCACTTTCTTTTTGACTTTTTGGCTTTTCTTTCTTTTTCTTTTTGCCTTCACTTTTCTTCATTTTGTACCTTTTTTCACTTTTGCATTCCTCATCTGTACCCCAAAACTTATACTTTTTCCAATTATGGTAAGGAATGATCGGGTGCCAAGAGCGAGTCATTTTAGAATGGATAAAGGCTTGTATCATGGATAATAAAAGAATAAGTTTTTCAGCTCAACGGGGTTGATTAGGGATATCGTATTTGGTGAGCTATGGATGCTTTTAAGTTTTAATTTGGATCAAGGAGAGCCTACAATTATTTCTCAAGTCGAGCTACACTTAGAATTTCACCTAGACAAACATTCAGGGCAAGTTGACATGATATGTCTTTTTAAGTTGTTCGTGACAGTGTTTGAATATAGATTTGATTAAAATTTTAAAAAAAGAATTGTATGAAAATATAATTTTTTAAAGTTAAAGTTATGTTTGGATATATATTTTATTTGAAAAAATATTTAAGTTTTGGGAGTTGAAAAAAAGTTTTATCCAAAAACCGGCCCAAACTAGGTTTTGGAACTTGAAATTGGAGTGCTAAAGAGACAAAGTCGAGGGCCCACAACAACCCTAGCTAAGATTGAGCAACACAAATGGCTCCAAGAATCCACTCGATGATTATTTAGTCAGCACAAGAGTCTAAAGGTCGCACCTAGCACCATTCCTTACAAATCAATTTGTTTTTAACTATAAGGTCAAAGGTAAATGTATTAGGTCCAAGTGAAGCTTTCCCCGAGTCACTTTTCTTAATTAATACTATTTACATAAAAACATAAAGAAAAATATACTCAAACCCTTAAGAAGGTTGTCACGCCGTCCATCATCGGGAAGAGCCACCCGATTCACACAAATTCCACCTTTGGAAAGAACTATGGCATTAAGAAAACCAAAGGCTTATTGATCACGAAAACTTGTAAAAGTAAGAAGCTACAAACTGAAAAGAAAACTACTAAATGAAATAAGAATTTATGCTATTAAGGAAATTGCAAAAGAAGTTATAATGTAAAATACAGAAAGTAATCTGAATATGACAATAGGGGATTGAGACGAGTATACATAAAAGGGGAATGAAAATATACATGGAAAAGTAACTTTATAGACATACCAAAAGTAAAAAGTACGAGAATAACGGAAAATAGTATCAAGATTATTACAAACCAAATATCCAAATCATCATCAATACTATCAGCAAAAATAAAAAGTAGCATTGTCCTCAATGCTATCAGCAAAAATAGAATAGGGGAAGGGTAGAGAGTAAAGAAAACTTCCTATGATGCCTCTGTCTACATGGGGTCACTGGCTGGGTCCTGTGGCTAGGATGAGTCACCTCCCTCCGAGACCTCCAGCTCAATCTCCAAATCCTTAGTCTGGGGGATCACCCCTATCCTTATGGGCTCTCTGTCACCTTCCTGCTCTGGTGCCTGTTCTTCCTGCGCTGTTGGGACTGGCTCCTCCAAGAGTAAGTCCAATGGAATGTCTCCAGCTTATCTAATCTTCTTAACCTCCTTGCTCAGCAGCTTTACTGATTCCTTTAAGGCCTGTATCTTTTTCATCTTCTTTATTTGTTTGCCCAACTCCTTGATTACTTTTCCTTATGCATCCAAATTGGCCATCATAAGTTGCTAGTTGTCCAGGAGCTTCTTCTGGTTGTCTAGAAGCTCCTTTAGCAATTTCTCCACTGAAGCAGGCACCTGGGGTTGTGCTGGAACTCACTGAGCTGCCACTGTGCTATGGAGGACAGACAATTTTGATATAGCTGTCTGCATCCAGTTGTTAATGCTGGAGAGAGTGTGATTGAACCTCAGTTCAGTCAGAGGGTATGCTGATGAAGAAGGCACTAAAGTTGGAATATAGGAAGATGGTCCGGAAGAAGGATGCAACATGAAGTGGAAGGTTCAGAACCAGTGGCCACCACCGCTGGCTCTTCAAACTGGCCAATAGAAGTGGTGGCTTTGCCCTTGGACTTGGGCTTGTCCGTACCCTGAAAGCTATAACATGAAAATGCTCTCTTTGGTTTCACTTTGGTGTCAAAAATCCCTTCCTTCTACTTCCTGATCCTCCAGGTACATAATAAGGAAGTCTGGGAAATGATATGAGATCTCATTCTTTCCAACCACTCTGGTAATCACCTTGCCATAATATTCCCGATATTGATCGGGTACCCCACCATGATAGCACCCACAATAAGAGCATGGGAAAGCGGCATATCCCTGTTATTTATAGTAGGGTGTAACTGGATACACACAAAAGTAGCCCACCCATTTGCTTCGAAGCTCAAAGTGTTCCTATAGATCGCGATCTCAGGTGTCATCCAAGCTGGAGTAGTCCCGAGAATAGCAATCACGATGTAAATCATGGGCGGGCTAACTCATCCATAGCCACCTTCTCCAGATATAGGGACTCATCCTCATCATTGAACCCAGCATAGTCATTCAGCATCTTGCCATCAAATCTAATCTTCAGGTCCCGCACCTTGGTCATATAGGTGCCCTTTTTTATGTGGGATACGTTGGCATAGAACTCCTTGACTAAATATTCATTGGCCTCCGGCAGCTTGCTTGTAAATAATTTCCACCCCACTGTGTCATCAAATTGCATCTTCACATTGGGGTTGTGGGGTAGAAGGTCATTTTCAATGAATTGCCTCTCGAGGGTGAGAGAACTCTCGGTCACCATTCACGAAATTTGTGATAGGATTTCTCACTAACAAACCGTTCTTGCCATACCACGTGGTTCCTTGTTCTTTCTAACCCCCCTGCCTGGGTGACACCACCTCTCCCGTCATCGGGGATCTCAACATCTACATTAATAGAGTTCATTGGTGAGGCAAAAGGTGTGGCAGGAGGAGAAGCTGATGCTGAAGCCTCACTACTCTCCTCTGAGCCATCAGATGACTCAGAAGAAGCAGGGGGTGTAGGTTCATCTCGCAACTGAAATTTCTCAGGAAAGTACATAGGAACGTGGGTTGGCACTGAGTCTCCTTCTGAAACTTCACGGGAAGGGACATATTCACTTCCTTCAGAATGGGATGTGACTTTGTTCGCAACTTTGATGGCCTTTCAAATCTTCCCAATGAATTATTTTACTGCTAGGGGTAACTTGATTCTTCCTCATACCCTTCCTCATAAGGACTCTGCTTTTCCTTTTTGTTTATCTCTCCCGCCTACAAATTTCACCATTGTCTCCATACACAATTAGTGAAAGCTCATTAGGATTGTTGTTAAAAGAATCAATAAAGGAAGCAGATGAAAAGTTGACAATGTTCCAAAAGCAGTGGTCCGCTGACAGCGAAAAAAGGAGTACGACCGCGGACTGGCTACCGCTGAGAGCGGAATTTTGGGTGCGGCCGCGAAATACTGGATTTAGACTACCCCAGTCTCTGAATTTGGACTATCGCTAAGAGCGGAATTTTTGGCGCAACCGCGAAAATTGCAACTCTGTCCGCAGGAAACTAATGCGATTGCGGACCCAATTAAGCAAGACTCTGAACATTAAATCTGCGGGTCACATAAAAAGAATTATGGCCGCATAAAACATATCACTGACCGCAGATTTTCCATCGCTGACCATAGAAAATGAACCATTTTTAATCAAGACTTTGCATGAACGTTGACCGCTGAATTTTAGCCGCGTCCACGAAATTCAAAAGGAACGAGCACTGAAGGTTTTTACTTTTTTAGTCATTAATAGGTATCATGAACACCACTAACCAGTACTAGGCATCAACTAATTAACCCTAACTAATTTAGCATCAACTAATTAATAACTAATTAACCCTAACTATAAAGAAACAGTAAAATAGAGATGAAAGAAAAGAAAAGAATAAAATTAAAAAAATTATTTGAGCATAGCAGTTATGAAATGTGTAGTAAAAGACTGACTTTTGACTGATTGAGATTGAAAGACCATAATATGAGGATGAACAGTGCTTTTAGGTGCAATGGGAGTCTAGGGTTTGAAAAGGGTAAAAGGGCTAATAACCTTCTATTTACACTAAAAAGTACAGGCACCCACAAACATTACCTAGCGCAGCTGCGTGATTCCACCGTGGTCCGCGCTTTTACCTTTTTTAATGGTTGTTACCAAGAGGGAAGCGCTGAGAGTGAAGAAAAGAAAGCAACCGTGAAAGAGAGACATGGACCGTGGTTCTCCACCGCAGACGGGAATACAACTTCATAAAGTTGCTATTCTGGACTTTTTCAAGTCCGCGTCCGCGGACCACTTACACCCCTGCGAAAAGCAACCGCTAACCGCGAAATTCTGAGCATTGTCAGCGTAATTCTCATACTTAAAGCATTTTTTTTAGCAAAAGTCTTGCGCTGTACAACAATTCGTGCACAAACTTCACAACCAGTTAGTCCAAAACAAATCCTATACTAAGAAGAAAATCACAAAGAAAGAAAAACACATGGGTTGCCTCCCAATAAGCGCCTGATTTAACGTCGCGACACGACGCAAGTTACCATCAATCACTTGAGATAGATCATTGCCACCACATGGCTGTCATCAAACTTGCCAAGATAGTGCTTCACTCGGTGCCCATTAACTCGGAAGATTTCACCATTTTTGTTTTTCAAATCAAGAGCACCAAAAAGAGTTACATGCACCACTTCAAAAGGGCCACTCCATTTTGGCTTAGAGCTTTCCCCGAAATAGTCATAACCGAGAGTTAAATAGAAGAACCAAATCTCCTTCCTTAAATTCCTTTCTACGGGCATACGTGTCATGTAGGTACTTTTTCTTGTCCTTATACAAGGACAAGATGGAATAGGCATGAAACCGGAACTCATCTAGTTCATTAAGTTTCTCTACCTGGAGATTTGCTGCAACATCCCACTCAAGATTTAACTTCTTCAGCGCCCACATGGCCTTATGTTCAAACTCAACCGGAAGATGGTACACTTTCCCAAATACAAACCAGTACGAAGACATACCAATTGGAGTCTTGTAAGCAGTCTTGTAAGCCCACAAAGCATCATCAAATTTCTTTGACCAATCAGTCCTATTTGCATTGACAATTTTTGACAATATGCTCTTTATCTCCCTGTTGGAGACCTCAACTTGTTCATTAGCCTCAGGATGATAAGGGGTTGATACCTTGTGATTGACATAAGGCTGTATTTTTGGCGGTCCCGGGCCTAAATGGGCCAAACGGGCCGGGCCTGGCGGTCCCGGGCCTGGCGGTCCCGGGCTCGGGCGGTCCCGGGCTTCGTGGGCCTGCTGGGTGGAACCGGCCCGTGACGGGCCTAAGCCCAGATGGTCCTGGGCTAAACGGGCCGGTCTCGTGGGCTTAGCGGGCTTAGCGGGCCTAACGGGCTTTTTTATGTCCAGCTTTTTTTTTTTTGTTTTT
>MU756035.1:36535-104254 GCA_026770625.1 Nicotiana glauca | reverse complement strand
AGCCGGTCCCGGGCTTAGCGGTCCCGGGCTTCGTGGGCTTCGTGGTTGTGCCCGGACCGTCGCGGGCTTTTAGGACCACTGGGCCCAGGACCGCTAGGACCGGCCCGCCAGGCCCGTTTAGACCGTTTAGACCGCGGGCCCGGTCCGGTCCCGGTCCCGGCCCAGCCCACCATACAGCCTTAGATTGACACCATACTTTTCAAGCAAAGTGTCAAATGCCCTGTTGCAGAAATGAGAAACCCCATCATTGATGATCGCCCTAGGAGTGCCAAACCTTGTAAAAATATTTTTCTTTAAGAAAGCCACTACACTCCGTGCCTCATTGTTTGGTAAATCCACCGCTTCAACCCATTTGAAAACATAATCAATAGAAACCAGAATGTACGTGTTACCACATGAACTCACAAAAGGTCCCATGAAGTCAATTCCCCACACGTCAAATATGTCAACCTCAAGAATAGTGGTGAGAGGCATTTCATCCTTCTTGGAAATTCCACCATCTCTTTGACACTCATAACATCTCTTCACAAGCTCACTAGCATCTTTATACAATGTAGGACAATAAAACCATAGCTGAGCACCTTTGAAGCAGCTCTCGCCCCACCATGATGACCACCGTAGGGCAAGGAATGGCAAGCATCAAGAATACTCATTTGCTCCTTTTCTGGGACACACCTCCGGATCACACCATCATCACAAATCTTGAATAGATAAGGCTCGTCAAAGTAGTAATCCAAGCTATCCCATTTAAGCTTTTTCGTTTGGTTATAAGAGAGCTCACACAGAACTATGGCGGTCACAAGAAAATTAGCAATATCGGCGAACCAAGGCATACTATTCAAAGATACGGAGAGGAGTTGTTCATCCAGGAATGAATCATTAATTTTGAGACCATCATGGGGCCTCCCGTCCTCCTCCAAGCAGGACAAGTGGTCCACCACTTGGTTTTCACACCCTTTTCGATCAACAATTTCAAGGTCAAACTCTTGAAGAAATAGAACGCATCTCATCAACCGAGCCTTTGAATCCTTCTTTGTCATCAAGTAATAGAGTGTCGCATGATCAGTATAATCACTTTGGCACCCATGAGATAAGGCCTAAACTTTTCCATGGCAAACACTATGGCTAGCAACTCTATTTCCGTCACCATATAATTAACCCGGGCATCATTTATAGTTTTGCTTGCATAATACACCAGGTGAAACATCTTGTTCACCCTTTTCCCCAAGACGGCGCTACCGCAACATCACTTGCGTCGCACATAAGCTCAAAGGGTAAGATCCAATTGGGTGCGGTAATAATGGGAGTAGTTGTTAGTTTGTACTTGAGAAGTTCAAAAGCTTTCATGCATTCTTCATTAAAAACAAACCTAGCATCCTTTTCCAACAATTTGCACAAGGGATTCACTATCTTTGATAAGTCCTTGATAAACCTTCGGTAGAAACCCGTATGCCCAAGAAAGCTCCTAAACCCCTTGACGGAAGTAGGGGGAGAAAGTTTTGAAATCACTTCAATCTTCGCCTTTTTCACCTCAATGTCGTTCTTTGAGATCTTATTGCCAAGGAAAATGCCCTCCTCGACCATAAAGTGGCATTTTTCCCAGTTAAGGACTAGATTTGTCTCTTCACATAGGGCTAGCACCTTGTCAAGATTCTTCAAGAATTCTTCAAAGGACTAACCCACAACACTGAAATCATCCATGAACACCTCCAAGAAATCCTCCACCATGTCTGTAAATATAGACATCATACATCGCTGGAAGGTAGCCGATGCATTACACAAACCAAATGGCATCCATAAAAATGCAAAGGTCCCATACAGGCATGTGAAGGTGGTTTTCTCTTGGTCCTTTGGTGCAATCAAAATCTGGTTGCAACCTGAGTACCCATCCAAAAAGCAGTAGTATGCATGGCCGGAAAGTATATCCAACATTTGGTCAAGAAAAGGCAATGGAAAATGATCTCTGCGGGTTACTTTGTTCAGCTTTCGATAGTCATAGTAGGGATCAATTCATTTTGCTCCTTTGTGACCACAGTTATACCACCCTTCTTCGGCACACATTGTACCGGTGAAGCCCATGAGCTATCCAAGATGGGGTACAAAAACCGCTACATCTAGCCACTTGATCACTTCCTTCTTGACGACCTCTTGCATAGCCTCGTTCAACCTCCTTTGATGTTCCACGGAGGGTTTGGCATCATCTTCAAGTATAATATTGTGCATGAAAAAGGCGGGTCTTATTCCCCAAATATCAACTAGAGTCCATCCAATTGCCTTCTTCCTTTGTTAGATCACCTCCAAGGTGGCATCTACCTGCACGTTAGTTAAGTAAGAAGAAAGAATAATAGGTAAAGTTGAACTAGGGCCCAAGAATTCATACCTGAGGTATGAAGCCAAAGGATTCAACTCCAATACAAAAGGTTCCTCGATTGGGGACTTTGTTGGTGGAATCTTTCTGTTCTCAAGATCCAAGGAAAGTTTACGGGGCTCATAAGAGTAAGACCCCATTCCTTGCAAAGCATTGACATACTCTACCAAGCCTTCATCTTCGGTCACTTCATGGTTCAACAATACAGCTTCCAAAGGATCCCCCACATTGATCATGGCACTCATGTCATTAACTATCACCTCCGTCACAAGATCCGTAAAACAACAAACTTCGGTACTATTCGGTTGCCTCGTCGATTTGCAAATGTGGAAGACAACTTTTTCGCCACCCACCCGGAAGGTGAGCTCCCCTTCTACCACATCAACCAATGCCTTCCATGTTACTAGGAAAGGCCTTCCCAATATTGCAGGCACCTCATAGTCGACTTCGCAGTCGAGAATCACAAAATCTACAAGCAAAATAAACTTGTCAACCCGGACAAGAACATCATCAATAATACCAAGCGGTTACTTTATTGTTCTATCCGCCATTTGCAATCTCATTGAAGTAGCTCTACATTGACCAATACCCAAAGTTTTGAATACAGAGTAAGGCATCAAATTTGTACTTGCTCCCAAATCACACAAGGCCTTTGCAAAATCCACACTCCCAGTGGTACATGGAAGGGTGAATGCTCCGAGATCTTCAAGCTTTGGAGCTATCAAGTGCACAATTGCACTCACTTGATGAGTCATTTTGGTGGGCTCATAATCCATAGATCTCTTTTTAGTCACCAAGTCTTTTATAAACTTGTCATATCCCAGCATTTGCTCAATAGCTTCCACTAAGGGCACATTGATCGATAAGCTTTTCATCATCTCAATAAACTTTTTGAATTGGTTTTCATTCTTTTGCTTTTCAAGTCTTTGAGGGTAAGGTGGAGGCGGCCTTGGCAAAGGAGCCTTAGCCTTGGCACTATCGTTTCCGGTATGTCTATCACGTGTTCCCTAGACGAGTTCACATCATTTTAAGTCTCCACCTCATTGTCATGAATATCAATTCTCACTTCAACATGCACATTCTCTTCACTCACTTGCTCATCAACTATTGGAACATCATCATTTTGCACTTCAATCTCATCACTCACGACTTCCTTTTTCTTGGAGGTATTTACTTTACCACCTCTACCGTTCCTTGTCATCACCGCCATTACATGCCCTGTATTGTTTCCACTCTTCGAGTTTACTACCGTGTCACTAAGTATTGCCCCATTAGGGCAAGTGTTCAAAGATTATGAATGGCCAAGCTGAACCTCCAAGTTTCGGATAGAAGTATTATGGGATGCTAACTGGGCATCAGAGTCGGCGTTCTTCTTCATCATTCGCTCAAACATCAACTCAATCCTTCCCATCTCATTGTTTGACAAGCTAGGATCTTGAGACATAAATGGAGGTAGGTTGTTTGGTTATTGATACATCGGAGGCCTTTGAAAGCCCAACCCCTAATTCCCTTGATTACCGTTATTCCAACCCCCTTGGTTGTTGTTTCCTCCCTAGTTGCCCTGGTTGCCCCAATTCTGATTGTTGTTCCCCCAATTGTTTTGGTTATTGTTGTTACCACTGTTCCAATTTCCTTGTCGGTTTTTATTCCACCAATTTCCTTGGGATCTCTATTGTTGTTGTTGATTCGGAGCATTTCCCTGTTGTCTTTGGTAGTTTTTTACTTACTGAACTTATTTACTTTGATCATCATACCCATCATCTTGGTTAAAATTCCTACTACCTGGCTCATATTGATCCGAATTTCCTTGACTTGGTTGACCTCTTTGTCGCCTTTTATTGACCAACATATTTATCCCTTCTATGGCGTTCACTTGTCTTGGCGCTTGAACTTGCTGCAATTGAGCTTTGGACAATTGGTTCATTGTTGTAGTCAACTCTACTATTGCTTGGTCGTGGTCATGAAGCTCTTTTTGCAGGTAAATGACAGTGGGATCACCTTGGGGCACATTAGCTCGACCTTTCCACACCGAGGAAGTTTCTGCCATCTCATCAAGTATCTCACATGACAGTGGGATCACCTTGCGGTCAACGGTCTTTGTTGCACCATAAAACACATTTCCTAAACCTTAATTCTGCGGACCGCATAATTGTGGCCGCTTTAGCGGTGGATCTTCCACGACCGCTCTTTTCCTTCGCAGTCAGCATTTTTATCTCATCTTTGAGCTTCTGCAATTTTAACTACTCCATGAGTTGATTAAGGCTTTCTAGCCTCAGTTTGACCAAACCCTGCAGACAAGCACAATAAGATAGTTTTCAGGAATACTTTTACACATTTTTATCCAAAACCTAAGCAAAAGAGAGCATAAGCTATGCTAAAATTCATAGTTATCAAAGGGATAGGTAGACGAAATTGGGGAAGTTACTAAGGAGACAGGTACAGATGTGGCTAAGCTCAGAATGGATTTTGGAGCCAGGATGAGGCTAGGAACTAGGACATTCAACTCCATGAGTGAAAAGATGGAAAAGCTTATCAAATATGTGGAAAACTCCTATGACTCCTTCTGCACCAAAGTGAATGACACTCTCATGTACTTCTTGGGAAGAAGTTAATGCACATCTGTGTGATGGTGTTAAAAACAATATTTTTGTTGCTTTTGCTTGATTGCTGGTGGTTTTAAACTAACTTTCTTCTGGTTGTATCTGTAGGAATTATTCCTCTGCTGAAGGCGCTACTTTTGTTGCACTACCTCACTAGTTGTTATGTATATTACTTTTTATATTACTTCTGTTGTATGCTTTCCTTTCCTTCTTTGTTGATGTCAAAGGGGGAGAACAGCTAGAGGAGTAAAACAACCACTCAAGACGAGACAACACTTATTCAGGGGGAGATGGCATCAAGAGGAGACAACACTCATTCAGGGGAAGTCTCACAATTAATGTTTACTCTCGCTTGATTAACATCATCAAAAAGGGGGAGATTGTTAAGTTAAATTCTAAAGTTTCAATAATGACAATTGTGAAGACCCAAAAGCTCATCTCGTATTTTAGAAGTCAAATATGTGTTATGAGGCCTTTAAAACCTCTTTTGGTTTCACCTCAATTTGCCTGCACATTCCGGGCATATATCCGAAAAGCCCTTATGTGAAAATTTGAGAAAAATGCTAAGTTTTGCCTTTAAAATGGAATTAAGTTGACTTCGATCTACATTTTGGGTAAACGGACCCGGACCCATGTTCCGACGGTCCCGTAGGGTCCATAGTAAAATATGAGACTTGGACATGTGCCCGAAATCAAATTCCGAGGTCCCTAGCCCGAGAAAAGAATTTATAAATAAAATTATTTTTTGGAAAATATAAAGACTTTTTGAAATGAAATGGTGTGTGTTCTTGATGGTATCGGGCCCGTATTTTGGTTCTGGAACCGGTACAGGTTTAAAATAATATTTAAGTCGAACGTGTGAAATTTCGTGAGAATCGGAGTTGATTTGGTGTAAATAAGACCTTTAGTTGAGAAAATGAAAATTTCAATGTTCTTAAGAATTTTATGAATTTTGGTGCTAAATTCGTAGTTGTTGATGTTATTTTGATGATTTGATTGCACAAGAAAATCCGTATGATGTTATTAGACTTGCGTGCATGTTTGGTTTGGAGCCCCAAGAGCTCGGGTGAGTTTTGGATAGGCCACAGAGCGATTTTAGACTTAGGAAGATTGTTGGTATATTGCAGCTGTGTAGCAGGCCCCTAATCTTGCAATTGCGAGATCAGGCATCGCAATTACGATGTAATTAGTGACTGCAAATGTGAGCTTTTTCTTTGCAAATGTGAAGAAATTAGGACCAGCCTTTCTCGCAAATGCGAAGGTTGTCCAGATAGGCTAGAGGTTGCAATTGCGACGTTTTGCTTCATAAATGGGAAGATTGTAGAAATTCTTAAGGTTTACAATTGCGAATCCCTGATCGCAATTGCGATAACTGCACCTGTTAAGTGGGATTCAGACAGGATTTTCATATCATTCTTCAAAATTTTAAAACCTAAACTCCTAAGGTGATTTTTCAAGAGCAAGTTCTTCCCTAAATCATAGGTAAACGATTTCTAACTCATCTTCTTCAGTCTATTTCATCTTTTTTCATGATTTTTCTTCAAAATCTAGGGTTTTTCATGCGAAATTCAGTGTTCTTGGGAAGAAACTAGGATTTTCAAATTTTGGGGATTTGGACCTTGATTTGGGATCTGATTTCAAAACTAATTGCATATTTCAGTTCGTGGGTGAATGGGTGATCGGGTTTTGGTTCGAATTTTGAGTTTTGACCAAGTGGGCCTGGGGTCGGGTTTTGACTTCTTGGGGAAATCATTGGGAAATCTATTTTCATGTATTAGAATTGGTTTATTTAGCACTTATTGATGTTATTAAGTAAATTATGACTAGATACAATCAGATTGGAAGTGGAACTGAGAGGTAAAGCGGTAATTGAGGCTTGATTCTTGTCCGTGGAATTGAGGTAAGTGTTTGGTCTAACCTTAGCTTGAGGGAATATAAGTTGTGGTCTTATTTGCTATGTGTTAGTATGAGTACGACGTATAGGTTTAGTGACGAGTATGTTGGTGTCAAGCAAGCCCGTGAGTCTTATATCATGATTGTTGTGGATCTATTATGTATCGTTCAAGCTCAATTTGATGACTATCATTGTTGAACAATGCTTATGAAAGTTTCTTCATAATTGACGATTGTTGAGTATTGGCTCAAGTTGAGTATTATCTCAAGTTGAGTTTCATTTTGTAAAGTAATTGTAGAAAATGAGATTGGTTATAGCTGAAACCCTTGTCGGGGTGTTATTGTTGATTCCCTTGCCGGGACGTATTGTTTCTATTGTTTAGGTAAGGAAGAGTGTAAAACACGAAAGGTGATACCGTGCATGATATTGTGAGTGAGTGTAATGCACTAAGGGTGATGTCGTGCTGATATTATGGGTGTTAATGCACGAAGGGTGATGTCGTGCCATGAATTGATAGTTAATGCACGAAGGGTGATGTCGTGCCGATATTTTGAGGAATAATGCATGAAGGGTTATGACATGCCATGATTATGAGAGGTAATGCACGAAGGGAGATGTCGTGACATTTCTGTTGTTTCATATGGTGAGGACGAGAGTAAAAGCATGAACACGTTTCATTATTCTTGTTGATATAGATATGATGTTCATTGTGGTTCCTTATTGATGCTTCTCTATTGGTTTATTCTTAGAGTCTGATACCCGCAGCATGTCCCCTTCCCACCTTATTTTGTTGATTCTTGTTATTATGATTATGTTTGTATATGATTTAATTGCACAAGTTTATATGGTTGTTGTGTCCTAGCCTTGTTACTACTTCCCCGAGGTTAGGCTCGACACTTACTCAGTACATGGGGTCGGTTGTACTGATGCTAGACTCTGCACTCTTTTGTACAGATTTCGGTACCGAACCCGGTGAGTAGCTAAGGTAGCTGCCTTCAGTCTGGGGAGACCAAGATAGATCTGCTGGCGTCTACAGAGCCTATAGTTGTACTTTTCTTTACAGACCAGTATTTGTATAAATTCACAGATGTTTGTGAATTTGTGACACCAGATTTGTGGATAGACATGTATTGGATTATTTGAATTTGTTATAACTCTTCCGCACTTTTCATCTATTTAGCTTTAGTTATTATTTGTATCTGTTTGGGTTGA
Source organism: Nicotiana glauca (assembly GCA_026770625.1). NCBI lineage: Eukaryota > Viridiplantae > Streptophyta > Magnoliopsida > Solanales > Solanaceae > Nicotiana > Nicotiana glauca. The sequence continues at coordinate 96,180 of MU756035.1, read as the reverse complement.
TAACTAATGGGTTTAAACTTTAATATTTGGCTTTCCTAGCTTTCACGAGTAGGCACCATCATGATTCCTGAGGGTGGGAAATCTGGGTCGTGACAAGTTGGTATCAGAGCACTAGGTTGCCTAGGTCTCACAATTCATGAACAAGCTAGGTTGAGTTTGAATGATCGGTACAGAGACATCTGTGCTTATCCCTTAGAGGCTATATAGTTTAGGAATAACTTCACATCTATTCTTCTCTGACGTGCGATTTGACTACTCAATGCTAATTGAACTTCTACTTCGTTCTTTCTCAGATGGCGAGAACACATATTTCTTCAGGGGCAGAGGCCGAGGTCGTATTAGAGGCCGAGCCAAAGGCAGGGCTCAGCCTAGAGCTCGAGCGATAACACCAGTGGCGGAGCCTCAGGTAGAGTTCGAAGAGGAGGTTCTGTCCCAGACCGTTCTAGCATGACCAACCTAGGTCCCAGAGGGGTTCATCGCCATCCCGGTACTCCAGAATGCTCTAGTCCGTCTAGTGGGCCTTATGAAGAGCGTCAGTCAACATGCATTTTCCTTGTAGCACTAGCTGTCTCTCAGGCTGGAAGAGGAGCCTAGACTCCCGCTACTCGCACTCTGGAGAAGACGACTCCCCAGTTTCAGACTACAGCAGCTCAGCCAATTGGGGTAGTTCAGCCAGGTGTTGTGGCACAGACTGGTGATGGACTACGTCTGCTGATACTTTGTGGAGGTTGGATAGGTTCACCAAGCTATTCACTACTACTTATAGTGGTACATCCTTAGAGGATCCCCGGGATGATTTGCACAACTTTCATGAGGTTCTACGGAACATGGGAATGGTGGAGACCAATGGGGTTGACTTTGCTACTTTTCGTCTGTCAGGTTCAGCCAAGACTTGGTGGAGGGATTATTGTTTGGCTAGGCCAGCTGGGTCACTGGATTTGACTTGGGATCAGTTCTCTCAGCTATTTCTAGAGAAGTTTCTTCCTATCACTCAGAGGGAGCACAATTGGAGGTAGTTTGAGCATCTCCAGCAGGGTTCTATGATCATCACTCAGTACGAGACCAGTTTATTAACTTGGCCCGTCATGCTCTTCTTATACTTCCCACTGAGAGAGAAAGAGTGAGGAGGTTCATTGAGGGACTCGCTCAGCCTATTCAATTGCAGATGGCTAGGGAAACATGGAACGAGATTTCTTTTCAGGATGCGGCCAATGTGGCCCGGGGAGTTAAGATGGTTCTATCACAGGGGAGTGGTCAGGGATATGACAAGAGACCTCGTTATTCAAGCATATTCGGTGGTGCCCCATCTAGAGAAAGGAATTCTTTTGGTAGGGGCTATCCTCCCAAGCTGTTTCATTCAGCACTTCAGGCTTCTTAGGGTGCTCTAGATGGTCGTGGTTCTCATATGCAGTATTCGGATAAGCTACCCTACATTGCATCACTAGCACCTATCAGTGCACCTTCACTCTAGAGTTTTCAGGGTGGTTACTTAGACCGTCAAGGTCAGTTTTAGGGTCAGCAATCCCAGCAGCCGAGGACTTGTTATACTTGTGGTGATCCGAGGCACATTGCTAGATTTTTCCCTCGAGCCTCGAGTAGTTCTCAACATCAGGGTTCTCATGCTATGGTTTAGGCATCGGGTGTTCCACAGCCCGCTCGACCAGCTAGAGATAGGGGTTAGGAAACTAGAGGTGGAGGTCGAGCTGTTAGAGGTGGAGGTCAGGCCGTTAGAGCTGGAGGTAAGGCCGTTAGAGGTGGAGGCTATCCAGCAAGAGGTCATTACGGGGATGTAGTTTAGAGCGGTGGTGCCTAACCCTAATGTTATGCTTTCCCAGCCAAGCCTGAGGCTGAGGCATCCGATGATGTACGGCTTTAGTTTGCAGTAGAGATGCATCAGTTCTGTTTGATCCAGGGTCTACATACTCGTATGTGTCATCTTATTTTGCTACGTATTTGGTTATGCGTCGTGACTCTTTGAGTGCTCCTGTATATATTTCCACACCGGCGGGTGATTCCATTATTGTAGATCGTATCTATCGCTCGTGTGTGGTTATTATTGGGGGGTTTCGAGACCCATGTAGATCTCTTACTTATGGATATGGTTGATTTTGATGTCATATTGGGAATGTATTGGTTGTCACCTTATCATTCCATATTGTATTGTCATGCCAAGATCGTGACCTTAGCCTTGTCGGGTTGCCTCGATTGGAGTGGAGAGGGATTCCTGGTCATTCTACTAATAGGGTCGTTTCTTATATGAAGGTTTGGCGTATGGTCGAGAAGGGGTGTCTGGCTTAATTAGCATATGTGCGTGATTCTAGTGGTAAGGTTCCTTCTATGGATTCTGTGCTAGTTGTTCGTAAGTTTCTAGAGGTATTTCCTGTAGACCTGCCGGGGATGCCACCCGATAGGGATATCAACTTTTGCATTGATTTGGCTCTGGGCACTCAGCCCATTTCTATTTTGCCATATCGTATGGCCCCGCCATAGTTGAAGGAGTTGAAAGAACAGTTGCAGGACTTGCTTGATAAGGGCTTCATTAGACCTAGTTTCTTGCCCTAGGGTGCGCCGGTATTGTTTGTTAAGAAGAAGGATGGACCGATGAGAATGTGTATTGATTATCGGCAGTTGAACAAGGTCACCATCAAGAACAAGTATCCATTTGTGAGGATTGATGATTTGTTTGACTAGCTTCAGGGTGACAAAGTGTTTTCGAAGATTGATTTGAGATGTGGCTACCATCAGTTGAGGATTAGGGCATCAGATGTCCCTACGACAGCTTTACGCACTCGGTGCAGGCATTACGAGTTTTTAGTGATGTCATTTGGGTTGACAAATTCACCAGCAGCATTCATGAATTTGATGAACCGAGTGTTTAGGCCTTATTTGGATTCCTTCATAATTGTCTTCATTGATGATATTTTGATATACTTCCGCAGCCAAGAGGAGCACGTGCAGCATCTTTGAGTCGTTCTTCCGACTCTGAGTGATAGTCAGTTGCATGCTAAGTTTTCGAAGTGCGAGTTTTGGTTGAGTTTAGTTGCATTCTTAGGCCACGTCATATCAGCAGAGAGTATTCAGGTGGATCCGAAGAAGATAGAGGCAGTCAAAAACTGGCCTCAACACACATATGCTACAAAGATCCAGAGTTTCTTGGGTTTGGCGGGTTATTACTGTCGGTTTGTGGAGGGGTTTTTATCTATAGCAGCCCCGATGACTAGGTTGACCCAGAAGGGTGCTCAGTTCAGGTGGTCGGACGAGAGTGAGACAAGCTTTCAGAAGATCAAGACAGCTTTGACTACGATACCGGTGTTGGTTTTCCCTACAGGTTTAGGGCCATATACAGTATATTGTGACGCATCTCGTATTGGAATTGGTGCGATGTTGATGCAGAATGGCAAGGTTATTAAATATGCTTCTCGATAGTTGAAGATTCACGAGAAGAATTATCTAGTTCATGATTTGGAGCTAGCAGCCATTGTTCACGCGCTGAAGATCTGGAGGCACTACTTATATGGCGTGTCATGTGAGGTGTTCAATGATCATAAGAGTTTGCAGTATTTGTTCAAGCAGAAGGAGCTCAATTTGAGGCAGAGAAGGTGGTTGGAGCTACTAAAGACTATGATATCACCATCTTGTATCATCCGGGGAAGGCGAATATAGTTGATGGCGCTTTGAGTAGTAAGCCAGTCAGTACGGCAGCCTTGCGTATATTCCGGTCGGTGAGAGACCACTTGCTTTGGATGTTCAGGCTTTAGCCAATCAGTTCGCTGTTGATACCTAATTTTTTCCCAAAATATTTTTAAAATTGCATATAAACCTTCAAAATCATGCATCAATAGCAATTGGTATTTTTCCATATTTTTCCTATATTTTATTAATTACCCAGCATTTTATTCCAATAAATAATTACAAATCACGTCACAAATGATCTCAAAAGTATTTTTTTTGATTTAATTTATTATTTATGGTCCTATCTAAATCAAATTATTTCATAATTATCCCAATTGGCATCCCTTGGCTACAATTGCAATAACTTTGCAATTATAGTCCAAGCCTATGATTTTATACTATTTTGACCCAAAATTTAGTCATTTGCATCTTAAAATATTAAATAATCATTTTAAATTATTTTCTATGCATGAAATTCATTTTTTTGATTATTAGCTATTTTTTTTGCAAATTATTTTAATTAATTTAATTGGGTATTTAACAAATAGCCTACTTTCATTTCAATTCTAGCCTAATTAAACCAGACCTCAAACCCAAATAAAACAACCCAAATACCAGGCCCAACGCATTAAATCCACTCGACCCAACGTCTTGTTTAATCTGGACCATTAATCAATTTTGATCAACGGACCAGATCTTCTCTTACCTTAATTAACCCTAAAGACCTACCCCACCCCCCAAATCCTCATTCTCTCATCACTCTCCGCCGACACACCCTTTCATTCTCTCTCAAAGCTCCCTCTGCTAAACCATGGTCCCTACACACTGGTCGTTGACTCGCCGGTAATAATGGTGGTTCCACCACCACCCCTAGCCTCCATGGCTCCCTCACATGCCGGATCCTGGCTACCTTGAGGTCCTCAAGGGAATCAGAAGGCGGTTCACTCACCCCCATGGTTTCTATGCCGTTCTCCAGTCACCTTGGCCTGTCTGAGTAAGATTTTTCTATTTTCCAGCTAGATCCATGGCTTCTAAGCTGGAATCTCTCCATCTCTGGGTCATTTTTCTCGAAACCCTATTTTTCCCTCTTAACTATTTAGATATATAACAGATCTGAGAATATTTGAACTATTTTTTTTTGCTTGTTTTATGGAAACCTTTCAATTTTCAAAGCGTCGCTTCATTTCCTTCATAACTAGGGCTTCTGAAACTTTCTTTAAGAACGATTTTGATTTCTGTATGCTTTTCTCTGATCCATGAGTGTTTAATCGGGTTTTGTTAAGCTTTCCCTTTAAACCTAATTAGTTATGTTGAAAACCCCTCATTTTTGGCTTTAGTCTTGGATTCTGAGTTCGTCTTTACTGTTTGTTCATTCAATTTGTCTGTATTTTTTATTCTCATGAATATGCTTCAATTGATTAGAGTATTTTATGATTTTCACCCTAGTAATATCTTATTAAGGTTTCCGATTTGGTTATTCCTGTTTATACTTCATTTATTGGTTTATTCATGGAAGTCTATACTATTTCCCTTAATATTAGTACTATTTTTCGATTCTTGAATTCTTGATTTACAGTGTTGATACTCTTATACCGATTTCGGCTATTTTTCCTATTTTCATAAACCTTAAATTGTTTTTTACCTTATTATGTAGTTGACTGTATTATTAATTGATTCCTACTGTTATTTCCTTAATTAGACCTTTATGTATCTATCCCTAATTACATATTCAATACCTATGCTGTTTGAATTCTTTCCTTATTTGTTACCTGCTTTCTACCGTTGGTAAATTACTCCTTTAATTAAGGAAGACTTGGCTGATTTTTGTTCTTAATTGATTATGTAGTTCTATAATTGCTGACCAATTGATTCTTGCCTTATTTTACCTGGCTTTCAAACTATTATATATATTCTCTTCTCTTTTCATTACACATACGAACAAATTGGTTCAAAAACTCTCTCTCACACAAAAAACACTCTTCTGCTCTCGTTTCTCTAGTTACTTGCTATTGTTCTAAGTCAGCCGGCTGCAAGCCAAGACTGATTACTCTACTCTCTTGCTCCTCAGTTTGTGTTTACTATCTTCTTTACTGGTATGTTCTGATTTCAATTCAAGTTTCAAAAATAATATGTTTATTTTACTGCTTCAGTTCATCCCGTTTCTAGTAAGTTTTCACTTATGGTTTTGTTTTTCAACTTGCAACTAATATGTTTACTTCATCACTTTATCAGCATGCTTCTGAATGTGTCCCCTCCCTTAGACTCATCATGTTTATGAAATGTTATCCCCCTCGTAGTATACCCTATTATGGCCCTTCCTTACTTATGTTTTTTTTTTTTCTGATTTCTATTATGAACCTCTCTATGCAAAATAGTTGGCTATCCTTAAGTTACATGACTCTATGTCAATTCTAAAGTTCCCTAACCCCTTAGCATATTGTTGATTCTATACTTAAGTGCTCCTGCAACTATGTGTTTACCTATGTGACCTATGTGTCCCCAAATCCCACTACCCTGTTTGTGGTTACTGAACCTGCCTTGGTCCTATGTTCCTTGGTTATCTGTGAACTTGTTTTGGTTGCTGTGTTTGGACTGTTTCTTGTTACTCTACTCCCTTTTCAAAACTGTCCTATTGAATAACTCCCCCTGTTGTTTTACAAAACTATTTCAAACAAGTCTCTTTTCAAACTGTTTTCTTGCTTAAATCTTTTCAAATTGTTTTCCTGCTTAAATCTTTTCAAAACTATGTTAAGCACTCTCACTCTACTCTTAGACCACTAAGTTCTGTCCCTTTTGTATGAACCTTGCCTTGGGACCCTTGGGCTCCCTCTGAACTTTGACACACAAAAGCTGGCCATTCCACATTACACTTACTCTGTATTGGCTATGAGATCTGGGTGTGAGCACTGCCTGGGATCCCTTGAGGTCCTTAGGGAACTCTGACACACCTGGTTATGAGAAAGGCTATGAAACGATCTTGGCATTTGAGGTTCTAGAAATCTAGGACCGTTTTCAGGCTCTCTATAGTGTAACTTCTTATTCTTTTCTACTTACGTAATTCAGTTCAATATTGGTGTATAATAATTTGTTGTAAACAAATATTGAGGTTGGCTAGTGAAAAGGGGAGGGTAGTAATATACGTTATCAACATCAATAGGTAGAAACCATGCCTTAGCTTTACATTTTCCTATATGCGCATTAGAATCCATGTCTAAGACCAACGCATTCCAATCATGTCATGCATTAGATAGCATGTTCTTAGGTTTACTATTTCAACATCTCATTTGACATTACTTTATCACTTAGAAATCCTGCTTTAGGCTAAATAACAACATTAACATAAAACTATTGCTCCAACACGTCCTGAAATCATGCTGTAACTTTCTAAGCATTTAGAAATCGTGCTTTAGAAATTTTGCATATCCTAAAATCATTTTGCATTTTTATATGTGCATGTTAGATACCCTATTTTATGATCTCGTTCACACTCACTCAGTCACACCTAGTTAAACTATTGATGCATGAAAAGGACATAAAACAGTCTCACATTTGATTATCCTGTTTAAGTGAAACTGGTCTTAATCCATGTATATCTTTGCAACATTTAGAACAACATGTTTTAGGTAAAAATAACTTCTAAATTGTTTTAATAATTCTGGTAACTGCTGCATATTATTTTATGCCTAGGCAAGCCTTAGGTAATCAACTGTAAAATAAAACCAGAATCGTCTTGGTGATTAGTGTTTAACTATCAGCATGTTAAAATCAATAGGCAAGCCTGATTTGGACTTCCTCTCTAGGATATGTAATAAATCTGACTCTGCTACCATGCTTAGGATCTGAATTTAGACCTTAATTGTGTATGAGTCATGCTGTTTGTGTGTACTATGTATGGAGGTATATCTGAGCCTTTTATTCGTCTTTCATGCTCCCTTTTAATTAAAGTCCTATCCATTTATTATGTGTCGCCTTAGTATTTTACCTTTAAACTTGAGGGTCTGCCTGAACCCCCCCCCCCCCCTTTATAGGATATGAGTCCTAAATTCCTCTAGGATTAATAGGAAGGGACGAGTAACATCATGCAATAGAGGTCGAGACCAACCCTCGCTTTATTTACCTTCATGGGGCGGGAAAAGGTAGATATGAATATGATAATCGGTGCGTTAATACCATGTGTAGCCCATTTCCAAGGAGTGATTACCGGATATTGAATTGATGTGATCCATATTATAAACAAACCTAGGACACCCCTTTACATTCACAAATATGCTTAGATTGTAATTCTTTTCAAAATCTAGCTTTTCATTAATTGTTTTTTTCAAACATCCATGTACTTAAACTTAAATCCCCTATTATTTGAGCCATACTTGCGTATTTGCTAAATTGTATGAATCCACAAAAGTTGTTTGGCCGGGAACCACACTGGTGGATCCTGAGAGGTGCCTAACACCTTCCCCTTAGGATAATTTCAAGCCCTTACCCTGTCTTTGGCAACTCTTCAAAATGCAAACCCTTTTCCCAAAAGCAACGGTTGTCTAAACCAAAATGTCATAAACCCAATTTTATAAGAAAAAGGGGGCGCGACATTCGTGAGGTTGGATGTTTCTGAGCCCAGTCGTGTTCTAGCTAGCACAGTTGCCCGGTCTTCATTATTTAAGCTTATCGGGGATCAGTAGTATGATGACCCTTATTTGTTTGTCCTTAGGGACATAGTGCGGTAAGGTGGTTCCAAGCAGGTTCTAGTTGGCGATGATGGAGTTCTGAGGATGCAGGGTCGAGTTTGTGTGCCTAATGTGGATGGACTTTGAGAGTTGATTCTATAGGAGGCCCATAGTTCTCGGTACTCTATTTATCTGGGCACCACTAAGATGTATCATAACTTGTGGAAGCATTATTAGTGGAGGAGGATGAAGAAGGATATTGTTTCCTATGTAGCTCGGTGTTTGAATTATCAGCAGGTAAAGTACGAGCATCAAAGAACTGGAGGTTTGCTTTAGCAGATTAAGATTCCTGAGTGAAAGTGGGAGTGTATCACTATGGACTTTGTTGTTGGACTCCCATTGACTTAAAAAAAGTTAGATGCAGTATGGGTTATTGTTGATAGGTTGACCAATTCAGTGCATTTCATTCCTGTGGCAGTCTCCTATTCTTTAGAGAGGTTAGTTGAGATCTATATCCAGGATATTGTTCGTCTTCATGGTGTGCCTGTGTCTATTATATCTGACCGAGGTACGCAGTTTGCCTCATATTTTTGGAGGGCAGTTCAGTGTGAGTTGGGTACTCGGGTCGAGTTTAGCACAAAGTTTCATCCTCAGACTGACGGACAGTCCGAGCATACCATTCAGATTTTAGAGGATATGCTTCGAGCATGTGTTATTGATTTTGGAGGTTCGTGGAATCAGTTCTTTCCATTAGCAGAGTTTGCCTATAATAATGGCTATCATTCGAGCATCCAGATGGCTCCCTATGAGGCATTATATGGTAGACGGTATCGATCGCGAGTTGGGTGGTTTGAGCCGGGATAGGCTCGGTTGTTGGTTACGGATTTGGTACAGGATGTCTTGGACAAGATTAAGATCATTTAGGATAGGCTTTGTACAACATAGTCCAGGCAAAAGAGCTATGCCGATCGTAATGTACGCGATGTGGCATTCATGGTCGGACAACAAGTATTGCTTCGGGTGTTGCCCATGAAGGGCGCGATGAGATTTGGAAAGAAGGGCAAGCTAAGCCCTAGGTTTGTCGGTCCTTTTGAGATTCTTGATTGAGCGGGAGAGGTGGCTTACAGACTTGCATTGCCGCCGAGTTTATTAGCTGTACATCTAGTGTTTTATGTGTCTATCTTTGGGAGTATCACGGCGATCCATCCCACATGTTAGACTTTAGAACTTTCTAATTGGACAAGGACTTGACCTACGAGCAGGAGCCGGTAGCTATTCTAGAACGGCAGGTTCGCCAGTTGAGATAGAAGAATTTACCTTTAGTTCGTGTTCAGTGGATAGGTCAGCCTGTTGAGGCACCGACCAGGGAGTCCAAGTCTGATATGCGGAGTCGATATCCCTATCTTTTTCCCGACTCAGGTACTTTTCTATGTCCGTTCGAGGACAAACGGTTGTTTTAGAGGTGGAGAATGTGATGACCCAAAAGGTCATCTCATGTCTTAGAAGTCAAATATATCTTCCGGGGCCTTAAAATCCTCCTTTTGTTTCACCTCAATTTGCATGCGCAGTCCAGGCGTATATCGGTAAAGCCCTTATGTGAACATTTGAGAAAAATGCTAGGTTTTGCCTTTAAAATGGAATTAAGATGACTTCGGTTGCATATTTGGGTAAACGGACCCGGACCCGTGTTCTGATGGTCTCGTAGGGTCCGTAGTAAGATATTGGACTTAGGCGTATGCCAGAAATCGAATTCCGAGGTCCCTAGCCCGAGAAAAGAATTTTAAAGAAAATTATTTTGTTGGAAAATATAAACACTTTTGGAAATGAAATAGTGTATTCTTGATGGTATCGGGCCCGTATTTTTGTTCCGGAGCTCCGTACAAGTTTAAAATAACATTTAAGTCAAACTTGTGAAATTTGGTAAGAATCGGAGTTGATTTGGTATAAATCAGACCTTTAGTTCACAAAATATAAATTTTGATGTTCTTGAGAATTTTATGAATTTTGGTTCTAAATTCGCAGTTGTTGATGTTATTTTGATGATTTGATTGCACGAGCAAGTCCGTATGATTTTTTTGACATGCGCATATGTTTGTTATTGAGCCACGAGGGCCCGGGTGAGTTTTGGATAGGCCACGGAGTGATTTTAGACTTAGGAAGATTGTTGGTATGTTTCAACTCTGTAGAAGGCCCCTAATCTCGCAATTGCGAGATCAGGCATCGCAATTGTGATGTAATCAGTGACCGCAAATGCGAGCTTTTGCTTAGCAAATGCGAAGAACTCAGGGCCAGCCTTTCTCGCAAATGCGAAGGTTGTCCAGATAGGCTAGAGGTCGCAATTGCGACGTTTTGCTTCACAAATGCAAAGATAGCAGAAATTCTCAGAGTTCGCAATTGCGAACCCCTGATCGCAATTGCGATAATTTCACCTGTTAAGTGGGATTTTAAACGGGATTTTCATATGATTCTTCAAAATTTTAAAACCTAAACTCCTAAGTGCAATTTTTCAAGAGCAAGTTCTTCCCTAAATCCTAGGTAAACGATTTCTAACTCATCTTCATCAATCTATTTCATCTTTTTTCATGATGTCACTTCACAATATAGGGTGTTTCATGGGAAATTGGGTGTTCTTGGGTAGAAATTAGGATTTTCGAATTTTAAGAATTTTGGACCTCTATCTGAGGTCTAATTTTAAAACTAATTGCATATTTGAGTTCGTGGGTGAATCAGTGATCGGGTTCTGGTTCGAACTTTGAGTTTTGACCAAGCGAGCCGGGGGTCGGGTTTTGAATTTTTGGGGAAATCATTGGAAAATCTATTTTCATGCATTAGAATTGGTTTATTTAGTATTTATTGATATTATTAAGTAAATTATAACTATATATACAAGCGTATTGGAAATGCAACCGAGAGGTAAAATGGTAATTGAGGCTTAATTCTTGTCCGTGGAATTGAGGTAAGTGTTTGGTCTAACCTTAGCTTGAGGGAATAGGAGTTGTGGTCTTATTTTCTATGTGTTAGTATGAGTACGACGTATAGGTGTGGTGACGAGTATGTTGGTGTCAAGCATGCCCGTGAGTCTTATATCATGATTGTTGTGGATCTATTATGTATCGTTCATGCTCAATTTGATGATTATCATTGTTTAACAAAGCTTATGAAAGTTTCTTGGTAATCATGATTGTTGAGTATTGGCTCAAGATGAGTTTCATTTTGTAAAGTAATTGTAGAAAACGAGATTGGTTATAGCTGAAACCCTTGCCGGGGTGTTATTGCTGATTCCCTTGCCGGGACGTATTGTTTCTATTGTTTGGGTGAAGAAGAGTGTAAAGCACGAAGGGTTATGTTGTGCATGATATTGTGAGTGAGTGTAATGCACGAAGGGTGATGTCGTGTTGATATTATGGGTGTTAATGCACGAAGGGTGATGTCGTTCCATGAATTGAGAGTTGATGCACTAAGGGTGATGTCGTGTCGATATTGTGAGGAATAATGCACGAAGGGTGATGCCATGCCATGATTATGAGAGGTAACGCACGAAGGGTTATGTCGTGCCATTTCTATTATTTCATATGGTGAAGAGAAGAGCAAAAGCACGAAGGGTGATGTCGTGCACGTGTTACCGTTTCATTATTCTTATTGGTATAGATATGATGTTCATTATTTTTTTTTATTGATGCTTCTTTATTGGTTTATTGTTAGAATATGATATTCCCCGCAACATGTCCCCTTCCCACCTTATTCTGTTGATTCCTGTTATTATGATTCTGTTTGTATATGATTTAACTGCACAGGTTTATATGGTTGTCGTGTCCTAGCCTTATCACTACTTTACCGAGGTGAGGCTCGACATTTACTCAGTACATGGGGTCGGTTTTACTGATGCTACTCTCTGCACTCTTTTGTTCAGATCTCGGTATCAGACTCGCTGAGTAGCTGAGGTACTTGCCTTCAGTCCGGAGAGACCAAGGTAGATCTGCTGGCTTTCGCAGAGCCTAAAGTCCCCTTTTCCTGTTTTAGCATTGTACTGTCTCTTTTCATTCCGAGAACAATTGTACTTTTCTTTCCAAACTAGTGATTGTAGAAATTCGTAGAAGTTCGTAAATTTGTGACACCAAATTTGTGGGTAAACATGTATTGGATTATTTGAATTTGTTATAACTATTCCGCACTTTTCATCTGTTTAGTTTTAGTTATTGTTTATACTTGTTTGGGTTGATTGCTAATGGGTTAAAACCTTAATAGTTGGCTTGCCTAGTTTCCACGAGTAGGCGCCATCACGACTCCCGAGGGTGGGAAATCCAGGTCGTGACAACAATGTTCAATTATCTTGTTTTGCAGGAATCATCAAAAGGAAAGAAAATAAATGAGAAGATGTGATTGTTGTAATTAGCACATTCATTTAGCCACAATCAAAGGAAATCAGATTACAAATCAAGGAGCTATTGCAAGACAATATTTAGATTCTTAACTAAGCCCAATCAAAGGCTTGATTGTATTGTAAATGGAAGCGTGTGACAAGGAAAGTCACGATCGAATCCGGCCCTTCCCAAGAGCAGGATTCGAAGAGGCACCCCGTGGGTCAAATCCTTTTAAAGATCTCGTGCCTCTATTTTCAGTCAAGGCTCAACAGCTCTTTTCTCTCATATAAGAAATCTGATAAGATGAAATGGAAGACTTACGCAACTACATACATTGTTTTCTAAGTCTCTCTACTTCTTAGCCTAAACACTATAACCCTTTGTTTACTAGTGGCTCAAAAGATATGAAGAATTAGAACACAAAAGAGAGTTGTGTCATTATTCAAGATTCATCGTTGTAATACTTCGTTGGTGGTGAACGAGTCAAAACCATCTATACTGTAATTCTTTCAAGATCTAAAAGGAACCTTTGTGACCCAAGGGAAACTGGATGAAAGTACCACACCGGTACCGAATCAGTATAAAATTGTTGTGCGTCATTCTCTTTCCATTTACTATTATCTTACATTCTGCTCTTAATCTAGTTAACTAAAATCATAGTTAGTCAACTATTTTTTAGTAGACCACAACCACACCGGTACCGAACCAGTATAAAATTATTGTGTGTCATTCTCTTTCCACATTTACTGTTGTCTTACATTCTTCTCTTAATCTAGTCAATTAAAATCATAGTTAGTCGACTATTTTTAGTAGACCACTACCCCCCCCCCCCGTACTTTCAAGATGGAGATAGTATTTGATGATATCTCATAAGAGAGAGCTATTGGCAAAAGCATAAATACCATGAAAACAATAGGCTTCAACATTTTTTATTGATACTATGTCTTGAACAGTGGAGGCCATCATAGAACCATAAGTGACAACAACTCTTCGACTTGTGCTAGAAAGCTTCTTTATAAATGCAAACACAAGCTCGCGCAATGTTATTGATGCATCCAGTACTGATGCTATGAGTTTCAAGATGGTTTCGAAAGAATTATTTAAACAATTAGAAGGGGTCGGCGCCATATAAGAAGATGGGGTTGGGAATTCATGGAAATAGATATAGTTAGTAGCAGTGGCTATAACCCGGAAGAACAATTAGAAGGGGCTGGTGCAATGTTTTACTCCCTGCGTTTCAAATTAGATGAGGTAGTTTGACTCGGCACGGAGTTTAAGAAAAAAGAAGAAGACTTCTGAAACTTGTGGTTTTAAAAGCTTAAGGGATAAAAGGTTTGTGGGGCCATGACATTTGTATGCCTATAAAAACTTCTCATTGAGGGTAACTGGGTAAAATAAAAAGTTTAAAGTTAAATTATTTCAAAATTTAAAAATGTGTCATTTGTTTTGGAACAGACTAAAGAGGAAAGTACATCATCTAATGCGAAACGGAGGGAGTAGCTATTTTTTTTTCCTAGAAAATCATACGCCAGAATAACAAATCTTGATCTCACTGCTGGTACTCCGGAGGGCAGATCTTGCCCAAGCGCTAATATAAGTCATTTGGCCTCCTGCGGCATGCAACCCGATCCCATCAATAATATATATAAAATCCCATAGGGCCTGCTGTGGTGTACGACCCAATACATATAACAATAATATATATAAACCAATATGTCCTGCTACGACATGCATCCCGATACATATAATAATAATATATATAAAGCCCATATGGCCTGCTACGGCGTGCAACCCTATCCCATCATGAATCAAATAAACCTGTTGCGGCGTGCAGACCGATGATATCAATAACACTCATAATCCAGCCCTCACGCCCTACTCAGTCATCAATCTCTCTAATCTTTCAGGTTCCCAAATCTCATGCTAATAAATCCAAATATGATAATATAATATGACAACAAATGATAGCATAGACTGAGATATGATATGCAAATGAATGAATATAACCTAGTATGTAACAACAATTTAAGAAAATAACTCAACAATAGAAATGACCTCAGTGGGTCCCAACAGAATAAACATATAGCCTAAATATGATATCTAACATGGATCACTGCTCAATTACTCTAGCACGTAGAAATTTTATGGGTAAAGACAAGATTAGGCAACTACACAGTACCACAGAATTAAGTGAGTCACAATTCACACGGTGCATGCCCATGTGCTCGTCATCTAGCATGTGTGTCACCTCAATACCAAACACATAACACGTATATTCCAGGGCCCATACCCTCAGCACCAAGTTTAGAGGTGTTACTTACCTCGAACAAGCTGAATCCAATACAAAGAAAGCCAAACGATACGCTAGAAATGCCATCCCGTGCGTACCAACCTCCGAACGTCTTGAACCTAGCCAGAAGCAACTCAAGAACATCAAATAATGCCAAAGAAAATAAACTCAATCGATAAAGATCAAACCTTTAATCAAAAACCCAAAGTCAGCCAAAAAGTCAAACCCAAGCCCGCACCTCGGAACCCGACGAAATTCAAAAATCTGATAACCCATTCAATACTAGCCCAACCATATTATTTTCACTCAAATTCGACTCCGAATCGATGTCCAAAAATCAAAAATTCACTTTATGAAATTTTAGATAAAAGCACCAAATTTTACTTTGAAAGCATCAATCAAATGCCCTAAAAAAAAAGATGGATTCATGAAATATAACCAAAAACGAGTATATAACACTTACCCCAATCCATGTGGTGAAAATTGCCTCCAAAATTGCCCAAATCGAAGCATGGAGCTCCCCAACTAAAAATATGATTCAAATGAATAAACCCACGATATTAAATATTTATGCCTAGTTGTTCTACCTCGTTTCTTATGCCAAATGATCCTGAAACTCGCTTTTAGATCCTCTAATGGATTCCTTGTAAAATGCTAGTCAAGTTAGGCTTTGAATCACTCTATTTGATCTTATAATGAAGGAGATATGTTGGTTTCAATATTTAGAAATAGTGCACATTTTAAATACAAATTCAGTGGCAATTTCATAATTAATCTGGAATATAAAAATTAGCAATCCAATTCTTAGTAAAACGACCATGAATTCCTCATACGATGTCAAAACTTGATGATTCTAATTGATATAGTAAAAATTTCCGGATCTAGTGCTTCAATCAAAACAGAAATTAGGGTACAGACTTACTCGAGGTCTCAAATCACGTATAACAACATCAAAATCACGAATCACACCTCTAATCGAACTTAATGAGCTTTGAATATTTCAATTTCCAAAACTCGTGCCGAACCTTATCAAACTAATTCGGAATGAACTTAACTTTTGCATACAAGTCCCAAATGACATAATAAAGCTATTCCAATTTCCGAAACCACAATCCAAATCTGATGTCATCAAAGTCAACTCCCGGTCAAACTTATGAACTTTCCAAACCTTCAAATTTTCAACTTTGGCCAAATAGTGCTGATACTTTCTAGAAATATCCGGACCTAACGGAACCATCAAAACTCTGATCTGAGGTCACGTACTAAAAAGTCAAACTTAGTCAACTCTTCCAACTTAAAGCTTCCTAGTTGAGAATCATTCTTCCAAATCAATTCCGAATTACCTGAAAACCAAACCCGGCGAATCACACAAGTCATAATACATCATAAAATGTTGCTCAAGACTTCAAATAGTTGAATGAAATAAAAATGCTCAAAATGACTGACTGGGTCGTTACAATAAGCCACTTTTTCTCGCCGCATGCACATCAATAAAAACCATTCTTATATTGATATGCATCTCGCCACCCTTACACTCCACACAACAACAATCAACCCGCACAACAAGCCCACATGTGCCACAATCCCAAAGTCACATTAGCCATGACTCACAACGGGATACAACAACATGATAATAGCATAAAAGTGGGGGGAAATATTCAATAATAAAGCATGTTCATATAGCAAACAACCCTAATTCAAGGCATATTAATAGATTAAGGTCTAATCTGGTCACAAACCACACATACTCCTGTGTACACACTCACCATTTCATGTACACGTCGCTTAACATATCACAAAGTGTGCAAATTAGACCAAATCCTAAGGGGTAATTTCCCCTTTGCAAAGTTATGAAAGATACTTACCTCAAGCAAGCTAAGTCAGTACTCTAAGAAGCGCTTTTCGTGTGAATGAACCTCCGGACAGCTCGAATCCAGTCAAAACAACTTAATAATTTCAATAGATGTCATTGGAAACAAGTCCAAATAATAAAGCTAATATCTTGGTTCAATTATACAAAGTCAACCCCGAACTCGCACCTCGAAACCCGGCAAAATTCATAAATTCTGAACACCCATTCCAGTACGAGTCCAAATATATGTGACTCGTCCAAATCCAACCTCAAATCGACCCTCAAATCATCAATATTTACTTTAGATTTTTTTTTACTAAAATCTCCAATTTCTTCAATTAGATTCATTAATCAATCACTAAAATAAAGATTTGAATCATAAATAATAAATAAATCTCTGTCAGAAATGCTTACCCTAATCCAAATCATGAAAATCCCTCTAAAATTGCTCAAATCCGAGCTCTAGATCTCAAAATATGATAAAAATAACCAAAACCCCCCAAAAAATATTTAAGGTCCTGCCCAGTGATACCCTTCATGATCGCGGAACCTACGTTGCGATCGTGAATCACAAGAAAGAAGCTGCCTCTATAGACCCTTCGCGATTGCGAGGACCTGGTCACGAATGCAATACCTAGTACTGATGAGCCTATGTGAACACGGTCCTTCACACGTGAGCGTGAAGGTTAAAGGCGTGATGCATCCAACCAGCCTCCCTTTCTATGCGAGCACGAATCCTCTTCCGCGAATAGGAAGTCCACTAACCCTTCTACTCCGCGAATGAGACCATCCCATTGCGAACGCAAAGAGAAAATGCAATTGCCATCAGAATACCCTCCACGAACGTGACTGCTTAGTTGCGATCGCGATGTAGAAAACCAGATACCAACATCACCAGTCCAAAACAAGTGAAAATGATTCAAAACCCATCAGAAACACACCCGAGGTCCGTAGGATCCCGTCCAATCACACCAACCAATCCCAAAATATAGCATGGACCTCTCAAGGCCTCAAATCACACCAAACAATATCAAAATCATGAATCACACCTAAATTAAAACCTAAGGAACTAATCCAAAATTTTTAAATTCAAAACTTACGTCGAACATGCCTAAACAACTCAGAATAACCTCGAATTTTTCATGCAGGTCCCAAATGATACAACAGACTTATCCCAACTTATGGAATTACAATCTGAACTTGATTTCATCAAAGTGAACTATTGGTCAAACATATCAACCAAGTGACTTCCAAATCAAAATCCACACATACTCGTAAGTCCAAAATCACCATATGAACCTTTTGGAACCATCAAAAATTCATTATGGGATCATCTATACAAAAATCAAACTCCGGTCAACTCTTACAACTTAATCCTCCAACTAAGTGTCCTAATTCAATCCAAAACTTCCCCGAAACCAAACCAACCACCCTAGCAAGTTACATCATCACAAATACACATACGAAAAGCTTCAAAAATGAAAAAATGGGGCTCAAATACGCAAAACGACCAGTTGGATCGTTACAATATTTTTCTAGGAAACTTCAAGATTTGTTCTTAGTATTTTAAATGTAAGTTTGGAGGTGAAGTTAGAGAAAGTAATTTCTTAATGTTAATTAAAAACAATTGATTAGAAGTATCACGTCTGCACGTTCATACGAGTTGGCTCCACAAGAGTATGAGTTGCAGGAATCTCCAAATAACTTGGATCCTAAAAGCAGCTGAAAAGGTGGTCATAACAAAATGCAGTTGAGATTTGATTGTGGATTGATGTGATACACATACTCAACAAAGTAAAACAGCATTTTCCTACCTAAATGAAAAGATGAGCACGCACCTAACTTGAATTCTTTCATACTTATGCTAATGAAGATCTTCATACACTTGTGAACTGTCCATATATAAGTAGTGTAATTGATTACCTAAAGGCATTAATATGGTCCGTTCCGTCCAACCTAATTGCAAAAGAGTTATGAAATTCCAGAAGACAGAAGTAGCTAGACATCGCCCTCCAACTGGTTTTTTCTAGTTATATTACAATAGAATATTGGAATGATTGGAAAATGCAATGCTTTTACTGTCTAATTTTTTTATAGTCTAAATATTGATAATAAGTTTGATTGTTACAATGCAGAAAAAACTTATTTGCATTTAGTGTATGCACCAATTAAATATATCCTAGTGATAGATATTCCTATCCACACTCAAAACTGTTAGTATTTGATATCTGAAGACGTTTGATGAGAAAGTAGGTGTAAAACTTAGAGATTTGTTCCTCTAACTGAAAGTTGATGAAGTTTGTGACCAAAATATTCAAACAACATATAGACAACTTTCAAGTAGAATTTCTGCAACTTTCACTGTTTAGTAAAGTAAGAGTGAGAATCCATAAGCCGGAAATTGTTATAACTTCTAGCCTACTTGCAGCAGTATCTATAATATGCTTATCTTTTCAACCAAAAAAAAAAAAAAAAAAGCAAAACTGCATTAGACTTGCACTACTAAAAAACAGTGGAAATTCGTCCACCAAAACCAACCGAAATCGGTCGGAAATTGATAAAAATCTATCGATTTCCGATCGATTTTAATTGGTCGGAAAAATGATGGTCTTTAACGTGTACCGACCGATTTTAATTAATCGAAAAAATAATGGTCGCTAATGTGTACCGACCGAAAACGGTTTTCAAAGCGTGACTGACTATCAAACATCAATTTCCGACCGAATTCGGTGGGTAACCCATTAAAATATTCTTTTTAATTTTCAAATGTCGGAATTTTTAAAAAAAATATTTAAATAAATAATTATTTGTAAATTGTAATAAATTGTTAATTTACTTTTAATTTTCAAATACCGACCGAAATCGGTCAAAATTTTTTAGAATTTTTTAAATTTAAATAAATAATTATTTGTAAATTATAATTAATTTTTACTTTATTTAAATAAATAAATTTAATTCATTCGCATAAGGTTATCATTTAATCATTTAATTAATATATATTACTATCATAATTTATTTTTTTAATGATAATAAGTTAATATCGTCTAGTATATGCTCTCGCTTCTAATTGTTTTTCCATCATTTTTTTCATTTTTAACAGTTGAAACTCAAAAGTCGTTAGAAAAATCAACAGGCGCAAAAGTGCATGTTCGAAACTAATAGGCAGTATCTATTCGGAAATCATTTTTTCAATTTTTTGTTTTGGACCATTTGGGAAGAATACTGTTATGACCGCGAAATTTAAATGAAAATATCGCACAAAAATTATCAAAATAAAAAAGAAAATAAATTTGGTCCAAAGAATATACTCCCTCCGTTTCAATTTATCTGAACCTATTTCCTTTTTAGTTCGTGCCAAAAAGAATGACTTCTTTCCTTATTTGGAAATAATTTACCTTTACACAATGATTTATAGCCACACAAAATATATGTGTCTCATTTTACACCACAAGATCAAAAGTCTTCTCTCTTTTCTTAAACTCCGTGCCCAATCAAATGGGTTCACATAAATTGACACGGAGGGAGTATTAATTAATCACTTGGCCATATCTAAATCAAAAGCCAAAGCCATGCGGAACAAGTTTACCCGCTTCTCAACTTTTTAAGAGCTAAAAGAAGTGCTTCTATAGTTAACCATAATATTTTTCCTATTCTTATTCAATGAGGGACAAAATTTCTTTGTAAAAATGAACCAATTTAAAAGGTTATTTCCCTCTCCATTATTTTTTCCTCCATTTCATATTCATACCTCAACTGAAATCTAATATTTTGTACATCATTTATATGTAACATGACAATGTGTCTAGTGATACATTTTGGACATACAAATAACATATACCCGATAAAATACGTACAATTTATTTATACATTTGGATCTTAAAAAATAATATTATTCTTCTTTCTCTTCGAATTTTAATATGAAATTTCAACCAAAATAAACTCTAATTTTCATCAAACTCCTTAAAAAACGAGGTATAAACTCCAAATGATATTCCAAGTCGTCCGCAACAATACCACTAAATCCAAAGTACAGATAACAATTTCACATAATTTAGTTTTCGATTTTAAAGCTTCAAAACTTTTAATGACTGCCAATAAAGTTTTTAATGGAGTTTACATCTTTATTATCGTTTTAGAGCCATTTATAAAATATGAAAAAATTGTAGTTCCTTAACTAAATAAAATTTTCTCTGAATTTACTATAAAAGTTCGATTATACATATCATGTGCATGTGTAGCCAACCGTTTTGGTCTTGCTTCAGATTTAAAGGCTTAGGATCGGAACTTTTTTGTGCTCAAGTATGATTTTGAGTACTAAAAATTCATCACTAGTAATATAATATATATTCTTGGCTTGGGTGTGCTTGGTAAGAAAGAGAGAAAGGGAGAGAAAAAAAAGATTGGAGCTTAATATAATTACTTTGAGTGTAATTGGTAAATATAATTATGTCAAGTAATTAAATGAGGACATAACTAATAAGGTAATTAAGTTTATCATTTTACATGTATGGTAAAAAAATTCCTTAATTTTAACGGATACAACACTCTCATTTAAAGAAGAAGCCGATACCCAAAAATAGCACGGTCTAGCCAGTTTTCGGATTGGTCGTCCAAAAATAGCCAGCGTTTACCAAGTCAATGAAAAATAGCCACTATTTTGCTGCAACAGAGACCGATCCAGGATAATATACTGGAGTTCGGTGCACCTGTGTATGAACTTCCAGCATATTATGCTGGAACTCGAACACACAAAAAGTTCCAGCATAATATACTGGAGATCGAGCACTTGTGTATGAACTTTCAGGATGTTATACTGGATCGGTATACTTTGTTGGAACTCCAGTATATTATGCTGGAGTTCTAGTGTACTTATGCTGGAACTCCATCATATTATGCTGGAGTTCCAGTATACTTATCCTGTAACTCCAATATAATATGCTGGAGTTAAAGTATACTTATGTCAGAACACCAGCATAATATACTGGCGTATTTTTCGTGTTTTGAACAGTGTTTTCGCTCAAATTTATCTTTACATGAAAAGTGACTAAATTTCGATTAATTTTGAAACTGGACTATTTTTGAACCACCACTTACAAATCTGGCTATTTTTGAATTTCTCCCTACTCTATCAGCTCTCAGTCCAAAACACATGAGCTGAATTAGCCGGTTAGCTATTTTTCGTGAAAAAAGGAGAAAAACAAATAAAAAATTATTTAAAAAATAACACTTTTTGAGGTGATCTTTAACTTTTAACCCTGCTAGTCCTATGGACAAAATTTTAAGTAAAAGATTAAAAGTGTTGCCCGTGAAGTAAGCGAGGGGCAATACTTGTTAAACTTGAAGTTATGCCCCTCGGATAAGTGGAGATAAAAATTCAACTCTGAAGGCTATTCGTGTATTTCACCCGAAAGAAAGGCTGGATTATTTTACTCAAATATCATGTTTTTAGGTTACTGTTTAAATTTTGCCTCTCCTTTTAAGAAGTGTAAATATGAGATTATCTTTTTTGAGCAATGTGAGACTTGGGTCTAGTATTTGCTAATATAATTTTCAGTTTGCTCACAAAATATTAAATTGTGATCTGATGTTTGCAATAATTTATAAAAAAAAAATTGATTTTTTTGGTAATTAATTAATTTTATTACCAAAACTGGTTAGTACATCCCAAAGAGAGAAGAAAATATTTAGATTTTTATTTAACCTTTTCTTATAAAAAATTTTAATTACTAAGAAAAATCTTTGGATCGTAGTCTAAAAGGTCATTAGCACAATATATTAAAAAAGTATTGGTAGCAATGATAGAATAAGCTTCTGAAGAAAATTGAGATTATGTTGCAACTTAACTCTCTCGTGGGGTCTTGATCATTCTTGAAAAACATCCATTAACAGAGTCAACAAAGAAGCTTCAGAGTTTTCTCTCAAAATGTAAAAACCCTCTTCTCTTTCGTTGTTTCCCAATATCCTCACATAACTCCCTATCTTAATCCTACACAACTATTCCATAATCCCAACATGAATATATCTCAATCCCAGCCTCATAGTACACATCAAACAACTGAATTTCCTGACATAGGATCTATGCAAATTTGATACCTCTACTCCCTCTCAACCAAAAACTTTTCTCCAAACTCATTTACTGGACAAACACTTTTCTCCAAGCCTAGCAAATCCCAGTACCCCAACCCTTACAACTGACTTAACGGATGAAATCACTCTATATGATGACAACGATGAATAATTTATTCCTATTAGCGCTAATGATAAATCTAGTTTATATGAACCCTGAAAATACTCAGTCATCATCAAGTTGTTTGGCAGAAAGATTGCCCACCATATTCTAAAAAATAAACTCCTAGATCTTTGGAAGCCAGCTGAGGAACTTCCTCTCATCGACTTAGGTTCCAGTTTTTTTCATATAAAATATCAAAAAGAGGAGAATATGATTAAGGCTTTGCATGGTGGTCCGTGGTTTGTTCTGAGCCATTTTTTATCTGTTCATCGTGGGAGCCAAAATTCATTGCTTCATCTACTCAACTTACATACTCTGCTTTATGGGTAAGTCTCCTTGAACTTCCGACGGAGTTCTATGATCTGGAAATACTCCAACGTGTTGGGTTGAAATTGGGAAAGCTTCTTAAGATAGATTCATGTACCTCGTCTACCACTAGAGGAAGATATGCTAGAATCTGTATTGAAGTGCCTTTGGAAAAGCCTTTGAAAACTCACGTTAATATAGGACACCATAGACAACTAATTCAATATGAGGGTCCAAACCTACTTTGTACGACCTGTGGACGCTTTGGACATGCCAAACAAAACTGTTCGTCTACTGCTTCTTCACCTATAAAAGCAACCACTTCATCACCTCAACTACAGCTTGCTGGAGCACAGGGTAGTGAGTGGAACATCGTTGAGTTTCCAAGAAGACCTAACTATGCTACCAGGAACTCCTAGGCCTCCATGAACAAGGCAGTTGTAGCAGCTGCATCACCAAGGCAGCAACTTGATCCAGGTAAGTACCCTAACTCTACTAGGCCACATTTGCGCTGGACCACTTCTGAAAAATTGGTATCCGCCCAACCCAATATAGAAGGTCTCACTAGTTTTAGTTGGCTAGCACACTTGGACCCAAATAATGAAGGGGCACCTAGTTTTCATGTAAGCCCTACAAACGAGAATCATAAAGTAGATAATAGCCCATTCAAATTTACACCTGCTATTCAACCTCCCCAGATTAGCCAATCAATAACTTCTATAGGTTTGCCATTCCTACTACTAACCAAAGATCTGCCTCTCAAATAATTACGGCCCTCCAGTTACCACCCACACCTCCTTCATATCTAGAATCTACCATCTCACCTCTTACCCAAACACAACCACCTCAGCAGACTAGTCCACGTAATATTTCTCTCACTCACCATGATCAATCCATACTTGAAAAATCCTCTAAGGCTTTGTCCCTACTTGACACGTCCTTAACAGTAGCAAGCCAAACTAATGAAATCTTGCATTCTACAGTGCTTGCAGCTAATGTAAACCAAAATCACACTACTCCTAAGAAACATAATCATTACGCATCATGTGAAGAACTCTCTTACTCAACTCCATTACCACATATGCCCAACTCATCCTTAATATTTGCCTCTAATAAAGATTTGATAAATCCATATCAAACTCTTACTCAAATATAGACTCACTCACAAACTCCTTCTACTACCTCTGAAGATGCAGCGTCCTTCCTTTCCAAACACCACTCACTACATGTCCATGTAGGAGAACATCTAAAATAACAATCAACTCTTTCACCTCCCCAAAATGATCATGCAGGGGCCACAGCTGCCACATATCTCAACCCTGATGGTCTACACTTCCCAAATCATCTCCATGGACCAGCTACTCCAGTCTTGGTTGGAGATGGGCTTACAGGGCTATGCTCTGACATTCACTTTGGAGATGAACGGGCAGGAGATAGTTCTACTCATACAAAACCCATCCCATCTAGCAGAGATAGTAACGGAAGGGATGCGTCTGGGGATGGATGCTTACACTCAGAACCAATGGTTCACAACTCAGAATCCTCTAGTCTTAGAGAACCAAGCATCCTCTTCGACTCAACACTGGGCTTACCCCATGAACCCATTACACCTGCGTGCAAACACAGTCATAAACTTGATGCCATTCTACCCTCCACACCATATGGGCCAGGTATTTGCTCCATGGTTCTAGTCAATTCACTCCTTCATTCCACTCTCACCATATGCGAGTCCTCTCAGTCCAATGGAAAACTTTAATGCACAAGAGACTCCCCCATATACACCACCACCATCACCATACGTACTAGACACTCCAACAAGGTAAGAATTATCAGAAATTCTAGCGGAGATAAGGGAAACAAGGACAGAATTTTGGTGGTTAAAGGGGATTCTACTTTACGACCTAAAAGAGTAGTATGAAAAAAAGTTTATTCTCAAGTGTCCACCCAATCTAGAAGCATGTAGCCTCAACTTTCGTAAAACCTTAAATCCAACAATAGGGAAATATGCCATGGTCATTATTCCCACTCTTCAGCAGACCTCTCAGACAGTGAGTCTGGAGCAGATGACATCACTTGTCACTCCAAGGACTCCAATACTATTAGAGCAGATCTCCAATCCTAGTACCTATATGCATTTGTTAGTTTGGAATTGTCGGGGATCGCACAATCCTGAGTTTAGGCGTCACTTTAGATCTTTGTTAGATAATCGTAGGCCTGTGATAGTAATCTTACTTGAGACACACATGCATGATGACTCAAGGCTTCGTGATGACATTAATTTCATCCATATGTCACAAGTTGCTGCTACCGGGCCGATAGGGTGATTAGTGGTACTTTGGAAAGAGGAGGGTATAAAGGTGACAGAGATGAGAATTTCAGAACAAGAAATACATTGTATGGTCCAGGTATGTGCTAATAAACCCCCTTGGTTGTTATCTGTTGTTTATGCTAGTAACCATTCTCATTTACGGAATTTACTTTGGGAAAACTTAATTAATTTAAAAAATAATTTTGATATGCCTTGGTTATTAGGGGGTGATTTTAACGAAGTCATGAACTCTAGGAAGAAATTTGGTGGGCTGCCTATTAGAAATAGTAGAGTAGATAAGTTTGTTACTTGCTTAAATTATTGTAAGTTATTAGATCTAGGCTTTCATGGTAGCCGTTTCACTTGGACTAGTAAGCGTAGATTTGGTAACACCATTCTAGAGAGACTCGATCATTTTCTAAAAAATTATGAACGGCTGAATTTGTATCCAGAATCTGTGGATACAAATTTGTATCCAGAATCTGTGACTACCATCAATAGACATAGAAGAAATAGAATTTTTAGTCTTCGTGATTTGGTGGGCAATTGGATCTTCCAACAAGACGAATTAGAGCGGCATATAACTACTTTTTATCATACTCTATTCACAACTGGGCAAATAACTTCAAATAATAAGTACAATGATTCTCCTCCTATTAATATTTCTTTATCTGAACTTCAACAATTGGAAGAACCATTTAGCCCACATGAAATTAAAAATACATTATTTAGCTTTAAGCCCTATAAATCACCTGGTCCAAATGGACTACATCCTTTTTTACCAGAAATTTTGGACAGATGTAAGCCATAAGGTTAATTTATTTTGCCAAGAAATCTTCAATACTAAGGTGATGCCTTACGAGTTAAATCAAACCTTTCTATGCCTTATTCCTAAAGTAAAGAACCCTGCTACTATAAAACAATATCGACTTATAAGTTTATGTAATACTTTATATAAATTGATTACCAAGCTAATTGCTAATAGGCTGAAACCTATAATTACTAAGATAATAGGAGCTACTCAAACTAGTTTTCAGCAGGGTAAACGAGCTTCAGATAATGCTATAATAGTGCAGGAAGTTTTAAACTATTTTAGGAATACTAAGGGTAAAACTTCATACATGCTTTTGAAGTTAGATTTAGAAAAGGCATTTGATAGGATAGAATGGTCCTTTATTCGGAGAACACTTATGTATTTCAATATTCCTGCTCCAATGATTAAGTTAATTATGTCATGTGTTACAACCTCTTCAATTTCTATTCAAAATAATGGTTCTAGGACTCCATATTTTACTTCGACAAGAGGTATATATTCGTCAGGGAGATCCTATGTCGCCCTATTTATTCATAATGTGTATGGAAATGCTCTCACGTAGTATTTCATTATCAGTAGATTACCTGCAATGGCAACCCATTAGCTTATCTAAGAATGGACTTCAACTATCACATCTTCTATTTGCAGATGACATTGTGTTGTTATCAAAAATCACTAAAACGAGTTGTCATGCAATGATTGATGTACTAGACCACTTTACCTCTTGCTCCAGTCAATTTTTTTTTTTGAAAAGTCTTAAGTATTTTTCTCCAAGAATAGCTCCCAAAATGATCGGAATTATATAATAGAGTCCTTTTCTATTAAGGAAGGCACTTCGTTTAGTAAATATTTAGGATTTCCTATGTTCAATGCTAGACTGAAGAATGAGGACTTTCAATTCCTTCTAGACAACTTTAAGTATAGATTAGCGGGATGAAAAACTAGTTTTTTTAACTATGTCTGGTCGCTCTACTCTTATTAAATGTACTCTAAATAACCTTCCAAATCATATTATGCAATATATACGAATTCCCAATCATATTATCAAAAAATGAAACAATACCAACGGAAATTTCTTTGGGGCACCACCTCAATAAAAAAGAAAATGCACCTTCTCAATTGGAATGTGATAACAACCCCGAAAGTTATGGGTGGCCTGGGTATACAAAAATTAAGGAAGAAAAATAATGCTTTATAAGCGGCTCTTGCTTGGAGAATTTTTCAATCCCCTCAAGCAATGTGGTCAAGGGTTCTTATTAATAAATACATCCATAAAAGAACTATTTTGAATAATTCTAAAACATTGGATAACATCTTAAGGGGCTGGAATTTTTGCCAAAAGGGTATTAAATGGAGAATAGATGATGGCAATCATATTAGTATCTGGCATGGCCCTTGGCTAATGTCGAGTACAATGTTGCGTTCTATGATCCAAGGCCCTTTAACTTTGGAACAACCAAATCTAACAATTTCTCAAATTCTTAAACCCATGGGTTGGAATAAGGATAAAATTCCATTTGACCTAAGGCATAATATCAATCGTTTGATGGATGCTACTTATGTATCCCATTTTGGCAATAAAACCGATCTAATATACTGGGGTTTAACTCAAAATATCAAATTTTCAGTTAAGTCTATATATGCCAATCTTGAAGAAGACATTTCTTCACCTATGCATCATTCCCATAATTTTTCTTGGCTTTGGAGACTCCCAATCCATCCAAAAATTAAAAGATTTATTTGGCTTCTTTGCCATAATAGATTATCAACCAGGTTATACTTAAAAAATATTAATATTATTCAGAATGCTACTTGTCTTTTATGTGAATGGGGGGATGAAACTATTAAATATATTTTTTTGGAATGCGTAAACGTTAGAAAATATTGGCATCACTTGGGTCTCACGTATCTAATTAGTTCTATCGCAAATATACCATGCACACATAATTGGGTACGTGAATTCTTTCTTATTAAACACACAACCCTTCCTCTTCACATTAACCCTCAAACATACTTACCTTATAGTTTATGGAATATTTGGCTTACTCGTAATGACAATCTATTTAACAATACTAAAAGTAATATTCTTCATAATCATATTATCCAACAAGCAGCGGAATTTACTTAATTAGCTTCTTATCATTGTTACACTAATCATAAAATAAAATTAGCCAAGGATATCAAATGGAATCCGCCACCTCTTCACTTTTATAAACTGAATATTGATGGTGCTTTTTTAGCTAACAAGGTAGGCATAGGAGGATTAATTAGGAACTCCAACGCTGAATGGATTTTACGTTTTTTTGGATCTGCACCACATGAGTCAGCCATTTTTGCAAAACTCTATGCATTAACTCAAGGATTGAAACTAGCTTATGATAATAACATTGCACCTCTGAAGGTGGAGGTGGATGCAACTGGGCTTTTACAATTATTACAATCTAAAAATATTGTTTTCGTTAACTTAATTGCGGATTGCAGGTACTATCTGGACCAGCTAGGTAAACCTATAGTCAAATATGCGTACATATAGCAAAATATGGTAGCGGAACAACTAGCTAAACAATAACAACAACAACAACCCAGTAAAATCCCACAAGTGGGGCCTGGGGAGGGTATTGTATACGCAGACCTTACCCCTACCCCGAAAGGGTAGAGAGACTGTTTCCGAAAGACCCTCGGCTCAAGATAATAAAAAGACAAAGGAAATAATATTAGATTCACCACGTAAATCATAGGGAAAAAGAAACATAGAATGCAGGAAAAAAAATAATTCAAAGCAAAAACGATGGTTAGTAAATGGATCCTGCATCGAAAATAGAAAATAATAATACATGACATTGCCCCTAGCTATCTTAGACAAAACCCCCACCGAACTAGACTCACAAAGGAACAAAGTAACACAAGACTCAACTACCTCCTAGCCTACAATCGAAATACGCGATTTCCATAACTTCCTATCAAGTGTCATGTCCTCTGAAATCTGAAGCCTCGCCATATCCTGCTTGATCACCTCTCCCCAATACTTCGTAGGTCACCCTCTACCTCTTCTCGTGCCTTCCACGACCAGCCACTCACACCTCTTTACTGGAGCATCTGGGCTTCTCCTCTGTACATGCCCGAACCATCTAAGCCTTTCTTCTCGCATCTTGTCATCAATAGGGGCCACGTGCACTTTCTCCCAAATGTCATCATTCCTAATCTTATCCATCCTAGTGTGCCCGCACATCTACCTCAACATCCTCATTTCTGCTACTTTCATCTTTTGGATATGTGAGTTCTTAATAGGCCAACACTCAACCCCATACATCTTAGCCGGTCTAACCACCTCTTTATAGAACTTTCCTTTGAGTATCGTTGGCACTCTCTTATCACACAAGACTCCAGATGCTAACTTCCATTTCATCCATCCTACACCAATACGGTGTGTGACATCCTCATCGATCTCCCATCCCCCGTGGATAACCAAACCAAGGTACTTGAAGCTGCCTCTATTTGGGATAACCTGTGCCTCAAACCTCACATCCACATCCACTTCCCCCGGCCTAGCGCTGAACTAACACTAGAGGTATTCCGTCTTCGTTCTGCTTAGCTTGAAACCCTTGGACTCAAGAGTCTGTCTCCAAACTTCCAATCTCTCGTTAACACCGGCTCATAACTCATCAATCAAAACTATATCATCGGCGAATAACATGCACCATGGCACCTCCCCATGAATATGGTCTGATATCGCATCCATCACCTAGGCGAATCAGAACGGGCTGAGCGCAGAGCCTTGGTGTAATACCATTTCAACCGAAAAAGGCTCAGAGTCCCCTCCTACTGTCCTAACCCGAGTCTTAGCCCCATCATACATGTCCTTAATTGCCATAACATAAGTGACCGGCATACCTTTTGCCTCCAAGCATCTCCAGAGAACTTTTCTAGGAACCTTGTCATACGTTTTCTCTAGGTGAATAAACACCATGTGCAAATCCTTATTTCTTTCTCTGTATAATTCCACCAACCCCCTAGAAAGGTGTATAGCTTCTGTGGTGGAACGACCCGGCATGAACCCGAACTGGTTGTTGGATACAGATACTGTCATCCTCACTCTTGCTTCACACCACCCTCTCCCATACTTTCATGGTATGACTCAATAGTTTGATACCCCTATAATTGTTACAACTCTGGATATCACCTTTGTTCTTATACAATGGAACCACTGTACTCTACCTCCACTCATCCGCCATCCTCTTCGCCTTAAAAATAATATTAAACAACCCAGTCAACCACTCCACACCTGCTCTCCCTACACACTTCCAAAATTTCACCGAAATCTCGTCTGGCCTAGTCGCTCTGCCCCTACTCATCTTACGCATAGCCCCCACGACCTCCTCGACCTCGATACGTCTGCAGGGCCCAAAGTCACGATGGCTTTTGGAATTCTCCAATTCTCCTAGCACAATATCACGATCCTCTTTTTCATTCAGAAGTTTATGAAAGTAAGTCTACTATCGTCTCTTAATCTAGGCATCTTCCACCAGTACTCTACCATCTTCGTCCTTAATGCATCTCACTTGATCCAAATCTCGAGCCTTCCTCTCTCTCAATTTGGCCAACCGGAATAACTTCTTATCCCCGCCTTTTTCCTCCAGTTCCTCGTACATACGACCATAAGCCGCATTCTTAGCCTCCGTGACCGATAATTTAGCTGCTTTCCTAGCTACCTTATATCTCTCCATGCATGCTCTCTTCTCGTCCTCACCTCTACTCTCCACTAACTTCTGGTATGCTGCCCTCTTCGCTTCCACTTTGCCTTGGACCACTTCATTCCACCACCAATCTCCTTTGTGCCCGCCAGAAACACCGGTTGAGACCCCTAACACCTCTTTCGCAGATTCCCTTATAAAGTCTGTTGTCACTGACCACATAATGTTCGCGTCCCCACTACTCCTCCAAGCTCCCATAGCCGACAACCGACACTCCAACTCTTGGGATTTATCCTTAGTCAAAGCTCCACACCTGATTCTTGGTTTTCCCCGAGCAGACCTTGTCCTCCTCTTAAACCTAATACCAACGTCTAGCGCCAACAATCTATGTTGCGTCACGAGTGTCTCTCTCGGAATCACCTTGCAGTCCTTGCACAACCCGCTGTCACACCTCCTGAGGAGGATATAGTCAATCTGGGTCTTCGCTACCGCATTTTGAAAAGTAACCAAATGGTCTTTCCTCTTCGGAAAGTTAGAGTTTGCAATCATCAACCCAAAAGCCTTAGCGAAGTCCAACAATGAGGTACCTCCCCCGTTCCTCTCCCCAAAACCAAAGCCTCCATGCACCTCGCCATTGCCACTTATTGTCGTCCCAATATGACCATTGAAATCTCCTCCTATGGACAACTTCTCAGCATGCGGAACCTGGCGCACAATCTCATCTAACCCCTTCCAAAAGTGTCGTTTAACCTCCTCATCTAGGCCCGCATGCGGCGCATAGGCTCTAATGACGTTTATGTGTGCTCTCCAACAACCAACTTAATAACCATCAATCTATCATTCACTCGTCTGACCTCAACCACCGATTTCTGAGTTCCCTATCCACCAAGATACCCACTTCATTATTACCTCTCTGGACTCCTAAGTACCAAAGTTTATACCCGTCCGCATCCCTCGCCCTCGACCCTACCCACCTAGTCTCCTGGACACACGTTATATTGACCCTCCTCTTCTGGAGAATCTTCGCCAACTCTATAGACTTACTTGTCAATGTACCTATGTTCCATGACCCGATTCTTAACCTATAGGCACCCCTGTTTCCTTAACCTCCCTTGCCTCTCGGTCCACCCCTAACCCCTGCCCTACCTCCCGTACCACCCCCCGCTCCCTCCGAGGACATGAACTCACTCGACCATCCCAGACCACAACCATTATGCCTACGACAGACCAAGGAAAAAATCACTAACACACACAAGGCAGCAGACCAAGCTAGATAAAGACAAGCTGCAACTATAAGCGCACTAATACTGTGAATAAACTAATAGGAACTAAGATTGCAAAAATTAACTAACGTAATAAATGGGAAAAGTAAAAGAGGAGGTACCGACTCCCGCAAGTAGAACCTGGAAATTATCTTGGTATAGACGATGATGTTGCGTCCAACTAGCACGCTCGTGTCCCGCTTCTACCCTCGTTGACCCTTGCCGGGGTTGTTCCTTATGTTTGCCCGCGCACGTTCCGCTCACCGCTAATAGCCACAGTCCTTAACCTGAAAATACATACAAAATACCACAAAGACAGACAAAAAGGAGGGGTTGTCACCGCTACCACTGGTGAGTCCCCACCCGTAGCAAAAGAGCGCAAAAGTTTGTAATAAAAACCTTAAATTGAATTTTGATTATTTGATTTTTTTTAAAAAAAATAATAATAAATAAACAAAAAAAACAGGAAAAAAAACCCTAAAAACACAACAATTACTTACTTGTTCAAAGTATATTCACCAAAAGATAGAAAAATAGATAGCAGTAAACTCAGCAACTTATATGAAATACAATTAGCAAAAACACAAAACACACAAAAATGACCCTTTTTACTTACTTGCACTGTTTCAGACTCACAGTGAAACCCAAAATTTATTCTTTTTACCTAACCCAAAATAGTTACACAGTAGAGAAGCAAAATACAGCTCTAGTAAGGGAGTAGGGAAGGGGGAAAGAAGAGAGAGGAGAGAGGGGAAGGGAGGCGTGATAGATGAGGTGGGGAGGGGGGTTTACCTGCTGGTGGGGGTGGTCGTCGGTGTGGGGTGGGATGGTCTGGTTTTGATTTTGACCGTTGGGGATGGTGGAGCTTTTGGTAGAGAGAGAAGAAAGATAACGAGAACATACGATCCCGGAACAACTAGCTAAAGCGGGACAAAATTTTGGAAAGGAATACTTGCCAAGAGTTTTTTAAAATGTTCCTAATTTTGCTGAGCTGACTTTTGCAAAGGACAAGGCTGGGTTGCAAGGAACTCAATTAAGCCTGGACACTACTTGGCAAAATTACAGTGGAAACATGCCTCGTAGTTACTCGTGTGTAATTAGTTGTCGTGATGATAATTCCAATAGAATGACCATGACAACTGTAAATACTACTACTACTTTAGGACTTTGTAATACTATAATGGTTTGCAATAGGTTGCTAGTTAGGCATCATCCATCTGTACGCAGTTGCTAAATGCTAATATATATATATATAATCTTTTATGACCAAAAAAAAAGAAGAATTAGCTTCTGAAGAGGTTCTTTGTACTTTTTTCAATTCAAAATTATGAATATGTTTGCTGTACCCAGAGCCGGTGAAGAACCCCAGTTGAAAACGATCCAGATTCGAGATCCAGTGATCTCAGCAGATATGGCGTCTAATGATCCGATTCTCAAAGACGATCGTATCGCTCGGATTTCTTCTTCTATTCAGGTTCTTCCCTAAACCCGGGATTATGTTTCAGGATAGAACGACATTGCTACTTGATACTAAAGCGACACTATTGATTTGTTTGTTGACTGTTGAGAGATACAAGGACAAAAACATCAGTGTCGTTGCAGGTATTGAAGCAAGAGGTTTTATATTTATTGAGTTGCCAGAATTGAAGGGCCGGGACAGATTAGGTGATAAGCCACTATTCGTTCTTGTGAGCTCAACCTGATCCTCAATTAGGAAATGGATATAGACAGAGAACTTCATTGAGGTGGAACGGTATTGGAGTGATATTTTGAATTTGGAGAGGAGATATCTCATTTTCATAACAGCCATTGCCAATTCTGGCCTTAATGTGTGGATTGAAGTAAGCCCATGTTAGGTGCTTTCCGTTGAATTAAGTCCAACTTCTATTGCTGTTGTAGTTGGTGGAACTCACTTCTGGGTGTATGACATCAAGTTCACCACGAGAATCAGTTCAATCTCTAAGGATTTATGAGCACCCTGTTTAATTTTTGGTTATGGTAATTGTGTTTGGTTTAAAGGAAAAAAGGGAAGGATGGGAGCTCATGGTTTCCTTGGCCTAGGAGCAGTTATTTATTCTATTTCTTGATTGCTCCCGTGCCTCAACAACAAGAAAAAACCATTAGAGTACCACTTGTGTCCAGTAGCGGACCTAAGATTTTGTACAAGCGGTTTCAATCTTACAAGTACATGACTTTAGTCGTAAAATAGTAGTTGTCAAGTGGGTTCAAATAAAATATTTATACAAAATATACGTAGCTTTAATCGTTATTTATACATATACACAATTTGTTTTATGAAACGGGTTCAGTTGAACCCGCTTATCACTATTTGTGCGTATGCAGAACCTTACCCCTACCTTGGAAGGTAGAGAGTCTGTTTCCGAAAAACTCTCGGCTCGAGACCTTATCCTTCCCCGTGCGGCTCGAGATGCTAAATTGGTCGATGGCAGGTGTTGTAAATACCTAATTTTTGCTCTTTCTATTTCTCTTACATTTTATTTTTCTTCTAGGTTTATTGTGTTCATTTATAAATTTTTGAATTTGATTTTAGTCTAATTAGTTTGTTAAAAGGTTTAAGTGATTGAGTTAATTATTTCAAACTTGAAATTGGCCCAAAATTAGAAGCACAAATAGCACAAACATGGTCCACATGGGCCAGGGGCGGGTCCAAACGGCGTAGTTTGTTTTATCAAAACTACGTCGTTTTAGTTAAGTGGTTTCAACAATCAATCTCATCCGTCCAATTTTCTTGATCCAACGGCCCTTATTTTATATCCCATATCAAATAAAATACCTAAGAAATTAGATTTTTGCCATTCTCCTAACCCTAATCTTCCCTATCTCATCTCTCCTCTCTCTCTAACCCCCCTCATGAGCCGCCGCCTCCTCCACTGCCACCACCGTGCGCTGCCGCCGGTGGTGCTCCAAATACCACCCAACTTACACCATTCCCTTCATCCCACAACCCTATCTCCAAATCCAAACCCCATATCCTCCAAATCTCCACCAATCTCTATAAATCTACCAAAATTCGAAAAAATCCTAGCCTTTTTTCTTTCCAAAATTGATGAAGTTTCATGAACCATTTTCACATAAGACTTCCATATACGTGTATGTCTTGCTTGGTTCTATATCTTTGTGTTGGTTTCAATTCCAAACTCCGGCGACCGAAATTCTATAGTCCACCACTGCCCGCCACCTCTTCCGATGCCACTGCTTCTCCATTTAATTTAATTTTTCGACCCAAAGGCATTTGTTTCCTTTTGGCAAGATGCTAGAATCTGTTGATTTAGCGTCCTCCAAAAAGAAACATATGGCCCAAGGTCCGACAGCCACCATCCGTCGCCCCCGGCATCCGTCTCGTTGTTCGATTTGGAATTGAATTCCTCTGTATGGTAAAACGTCAATTTCCTTTTCCTATTTTTATCTTTTCTAATTTTTTGCTTTTGTTTTATTATTAGTTATATGGTTTAATTTCCATTAATATTTCTATTATTTATGTGCAATGAGTATTAGTTTTTAATTTATTTTACTTTATAAATGTGAATTTCAGTTCTTTGACCTAGCCGGTCGAGTAGTTCGTTATTGTCTGTTAATTTTGATTTTTGGTTCTTTGACCTAGCCAGTCGATTATTTTTTGTTTGTCCGTTAGTTCTGATTTTTGGTTCTTCAACCTAGCCGGTCGACTATTTTGTATAGTGTTGTTAAGTCTGAATTTTCAGTTCTTCGACCTAGTCGGTCGAATAGTTAATTCTTTATGTTAACTTCATGAAAAAATAAAAGATTAGTTCAATTGTTTATACAGTTAGTTGTATATTTAGTTGTTATTAATCATGATAGTTTAGCGATGTTCGTTTAATTTTGGTTTCAAGCATTAGCTTGTGAAATTCAGTTGTTGTTCCATGTTAGTTTGCACAAATCGAATTCATTCTAATATAGTTTTTCTGAATACTTAGTTCGACTGCATTTTGAGTCTTGTTTCTACTTTGCTAGTCCATATTTGGTTGGAGTTTGAGTGAATAAGCTACATTTCAGTCATGTATACATAAAAGTTGAATACTTGAGTTTAAAGTACGTGTTTGTTGGGTATTTTACTATTTAACATGCTGGAAATGCAACTGCTCGGCTTTGTGTTAGGATTTGGTGAAAAGATGACTATTTGGCACACAAAAATTAGTCCTTTTGGATAGATTTTTGGTGAATCAAAATCTGTCCAAAAGGACTTATTTTTCCTACTTAAAGATGTCATTCTTTCACACTAAGCACACACACTCTGTCTTACCTTGAGAGATCATCTTTTACACTAAAAAAGGGGCACATATCTTAAAGAAAATCAGTAGTCGTGAACATATGACAAGCTGAAATTCCAGAGCTTTTGTGCTAGTTCAAGTGCTTTCTTGCTGGGTTTTCGGGAGTATTCTTGAGTCTGTTACTGTTGTTTGCTATTGTCCATTTGGTGCTGCTGCTGCCGGGTTCTAGTGTACGCTCTGTTTGTTAGTTCAATGTCTTCGAAGGTCATTTTTGCTGCAAAAATTCTGCGATTAGGTAACTCTTTCAACCTTCAGAGTAATTGTCTTCATAATAGACAATGAAGATATTGTTTTGATCCTGACATTATTATAAGAAATGAGAAAATATTCAACTTTGCATTCTCTGATTGGTTTGTTTTCACATTTAGTTGTTTTATATAGCTTAGTTGTTAGTGTTTAGTTAATGTATTGGTAAACAGGTAAAAACGAGAATTAAAACGAGCATCGGCTTTCTTGTTCTTTAATAGCTATATATTTTAATACATGTTGTTTTTAATATAGGGATTCTATATGAAAAATTAATGAGATTTACTTAATTCTGTTTGCACAGTTTGCACAGTGGTTCATTTTGCTTATCTTTTGAATGTGATTTGCAAGTAATTAAGTAAGATTTGGACATGTAATTGAAATATGATTATTTGTGTTGTAGTTTATGCAGTAGTTTATTCCTCTCTTTGGTTCATTTAGCTATTCAAATGTTAATATAATATGTTTAGTGGTTTAATCTCTTTTTGTTAACGAAGTTGCATATCTTGATGTATGGAATTAAGTTGTTAAACTAGGAGAAGTCTTCTGGAAATATTTGTTGAAGTGTTATGGGTATATTCTTTCCTTAATGGAAATAAATAAAATAGTTAGGCTTAATAAATTAAGTCCAGGCCCAAGCATTTATGCTAGTTGGTCTGGACCTTTTAATAACCATTTTGGCCATGAAATATTGGCCCCTCTAGCAAATCTCTTCTGAACCGATGCCAAAAATAAATAAACGTAGTCGAATAGCTAAGATTCATATTATTTCTTTGCAATTAAAATATTTTAAATACTCAATCACTTTAATAATTACCTTAAACGCTAGGCAATTAGTAGGCGCGTTTTAACTTCACGGAATTGCTTGCGTAGCGTGCTATTTAACATTCAGTAAATTAATTCAATAATTTCATACCCTTATCTAATTAGTGTTAGTCAATTTTTAATTTAATTAATTATTTGTTTAAATCGCGGATTCGCGTGCGCAACGCAATAGTTAACTTTTTATTAAATTTAAAGAATTAATTTTTTCAAATGTAGTAATTTCTCAAAAGTATTATAAATAATTGATTGTCATGATTTCGGATTCGCTTGCGAGGCGCAATTGTGATAAGTTAATTAATTTTGTTATTCATCACGCATTCGCTTGCATAGCGTGGTTACAACAACGTAACTTATCCAAATTAATTTTTTTGAATAATTATATTAATGAAGAATAAAAGTGGATAGTTAAAACATGAAAATTAAATAAAGCATAGTTATCCAAAAATTAATGCAAACCAACTTTTAAGTCAATAAAGCGATTGTGCTAGAACCACGGGAATCGGAGAATACCTTGCACCTTCTCCCCGGTCAACAGAATTCCTTACCCGAACTTTGTTTTTGCGGACTGATAAAAATAGAATCAAATCTTTCTTTGACTAGGGATTCAAATAAATGGTGACTTAGAACACCAAAAAATCAATTCCATTTGGCGACTTTATAAATAAAATAATCCCTACTCATAATTTATCACTTTAATAGGAAA
Source organism: Nicotiana glauca (assembly GCA_026770625.1). NCBI lineage: Eukaryota > Viridiplantae > Streptophyta > Magnoliopsida > Solanales > Solanaceae > Nicotiana > Nicotiana glauca. The sequence goes on along the minus strand of MU756035.1, from coordinate 57,650 downwards.
AACTCTTTAACCCCCAAATCCACAATATATATTATCTTTCGGAGTTAAAAATGGGGTGTGACAGCTCTGGCGACTCTGCTGGGGACAACTAGAATTCGAGCTTGTACATGTTACTTTTATTTGGCTTTAATAATTTTGTATATACTGCGATTTATTTGGGCATAATGTGCTACTTGTTTGCTTTTTACCGTTTTGATATTGTTGAACTGTACGTATAAACTGTTTTCTCATGCACCCCCTCTAAGTCTTCTTGTAATTAAAATTGGGTATTTGCTTGACATAGTCCGCTTTCTTTGATATAGCCGAGGTGCTTGTCACCCGGTGAAGGACATATTTTATGCGGGAAACACCACCAGTTAAGCCGGAAAGCAATGCTACCGGTACACTAACCCTCGTCGGCTCAAGTTGTCAGCTCGAGTAAGCCAGTCTAGATTCCTTCTCCACCAAGATTTAAACCTAGAAGAAAAAACCTCATGCCGGATATCCCTAATAGGTTCGCTTTATGTGCATCACGTGCATTTGACTTAGCGAAACTCGGCACAGGGGCCTGGTCCGTATAAGACAGATACCCTCTTTGAGACCATCATGTTCACGTATGTGCTACTTGATACATCATTTGGAAGGCTTACTTGCATTGTCGACCAGCTTTAAAAAATTAGTTTAATTATTAAAATAAAAAAAAGAAAAAAAAAAAGAGAATCATTCTCCTAGTTTAGTGCAAATAAACCTTTTAAAAAAATTGTAGTAGTCTGGTGTGAGTTGTAAAGATTAATTTTCAAAAAAAAGAGAAAAGTACCTAGTTATACCGAACTACACAGGGTTTGATTCTCACCGGATGTGAAATATGTAGGCAACCTTTATCAGGTCCAACCTCTAATTTTCAAAAATCCAAAAATATTTTTTATTAATCTTTGATACATCAAATTCCGGAATTAGAGAAAACAAAAAAAGAAAAAACAACAAGAAAAAAAAAAGAATTTGAATTCCAAAATACTTTCGTTCTTCTTCGAAAGTTTTTCTTTCGGAAATTAAAAAGAAAACTCAGAATTCAAAATATTTTTGGAAATTTAAAGGTATAAATTTAAAATTCAAAAATATTTTCTTTCTTTTTAGAAGTCTTTCTTTCAAGGATTCAAAAAAATTCGAAATCAGGAAAAAATATGTTTTATTTCTTCTTTAGAAGTCGTTCTTTCAACAACTCCCAAAAAAAATTAAATATTTTTCCTTTAAATCTATTTTTGAGACATCAAATCCAAAAATTTCAAAATAAATAAATAAATAAATTGAATTGCAAAACAGTTTCATTCTTCTTCTGAAGTTTTTTTTTCTTTCTGAAATTAAAAAGAAAACTCATAATCCAAATATTTTTTTCATTCGACGGCAAAAATTCAAAACTCGAAAAAAAATTTCTTCTTCTTTGGAAGTCTTTCTTTTGAAAAAAAAAATTTACTCTTTAGAAGTTTTTCATCCAACAATTTCCACAAAGAAAATTCTAAAAATATTTTCCTTGTTAGGAGCTTTCGTGGTCTAATTTGTATATAAGTAAAAAAATGTTTAGTTTATTTATTTATTTTTGATAGACATGAACTAGTAATGATCTGATTCATGCGGCGACATGATATGTAGGGAACCCACAAAAGGTTCGATCAAATATTTTTCAAATGACTCTAAAGTGAGGGATCAAAATAAGGCAGCTGAAAAAAAAAGAGTGAAGGAAATAACAATGTCAATAAGTAATAAGATGATAAGCTGGAATGAAACATAAAGCCTTCCTAAAGCATATTAGAGATGGTGATATTTTAGGAGCATAGCATATCTACGTGTGATTCCTATCTGTAAAATGCTTAACCCTAACACATTTGTCGTCTCTTATATAGTAAGCTTAAGGTGGTTGGTTTGTGGTAAAACTGGCAACACATCATTACTTCACAAGATCTAAGGGAGCGGTGGTAATGGATAACAGTGATGAAATCGAGTTGGTCAGTGACAATCCGCAAGGTCAATCAGTTGAGCAAGAGTCGGAGGAAATAAGAAAATTGAGACAGAAACTGTCAGATGTATATCAAGCTTGGATTTCCGGTCGACCTCCACCCCAGGGTCCTTCATAGGGAACTTCCACCATACCCCATGCTACTTAAACACCGCTCAATGCAACGAGCGGTCACATTCTACTACCAGGGTATGGGCTAAACTACAGCCTCCATGCTGCCCTTGGTACCTCAAACATGTGACCTCCAGTTGCACCAGTCAGGAACACCCATCTCGTCGTGTCTGGCGCATCGGTATATATAATCCCTCCACTACCTCTTGTGATGAGGCCAAACAATGAGCCACCTCTCACGCTTATGATGGCCAATACTATTCTCCAAATATGGCTTTCGACGTCTCGGCTCCATACAATCAGATTCCTCAGTACGAGTCACCAGTGGAAAATGAAAAGCCTGCCACGACGGTTGAGCTAGATGAGATGGCTAGGAAAATGAAAAGTCTTGAACAGAATATAAAGAATATACAGGGACTAGGTGGTCACAAAAGTGTTTCGTTCAGTAATCTATGCATGTTTCCTCACAGCCATTTGCCACGAGGGTTCAAGATCCTAAAATTTGAGAAATATGATGGACACGGCGACCCTATCGCCCACTTGAAAAGGTATTTCAACCAGCTCAGGGGTGCAGGAGGAAAGGAAGAGTTGTTGATGGCTTACTTTGGGGAAGCCTTTTAGGGGTAGCTTCTGAATGGTTCATTGACCAAGATATCTCTCATGGCATGTTTGGGATGACATGGCCCAGGCCTTCGTCAAAAGATTTCAGTACAACATTGATATTGCGTCAGATCGTAATTCCTTGTCCAATATGAAGAAAAAGCCGACCGGAAGTTGTAGGGAGTATGCCATCAAACAGAGGGAGCAAGCGGCTAGAGTTAAGCCACCCATGGATAAGCACGAGTTGATCACTATTTTTCTAGAGGCTCAAAAGCCTGATTACTTTCAGAACATGATGACCGCGATGGGTAGACCTTTTACAAAAGCAATCAAAATAAGAGAGGTGGTAAAAAATGGCCTCAAGACTGACAGAATTATAAGTCAAGCTGCTCTCAAGGCCACCACCCAAGCTATCCAAAATGGGTCGAGAGGTTTTGGAAAATAGAAAGAAGAGAGATGAAGGGTCCATGATGATTTCGGGATCTAGGGAAGTTCAAAGAGGGGCATCGCACCTTTACGTGCAAGTTCAGCAGGGGCAATCCAGCCACCCTCAACATTATCATCCCTCGCCAATTCCTCAATACTCTGTGGGCCCACCATAATATACAGTTTTCAATGCTTAATCATATGCTCGGCCTCCCAATCAGAAGGTACAGTCACCAGCTCTAAGGGCCCCCCAACCTCAGCAGTAAAATTTTCGGGCACCCTACAATGCTCATCCCAGGAAGGATTATGGTCGAGAGCAGAGGCCAGCAGAAAAATTCACTCCATTGGACGAATAATACTCTAGTCTATTCCAGAAACTGAAGCAAATGGGCGTGATTGGACCCATCGCTCCGCACCATATGCATCCCGATTCACATGGATTTCAAGCAAATGTTAGATGTGGATATTATTTAGGTCCCCCGGGGCATAGCACTAATGACTGTTGGACTCTAAAAAAAGCCATAGAGAGACTCATTTTTGAAAAGTTGATTGTAGTGACGAATGGCAAGGACCCTCCTAATGTGATAAACAACCCATTTCCAGCACATAATGATGTTCATTTTGTGGGAATGATTGGCCGAGATCAAGAATACAAGTCGGTCGGTCGAGCAGAAATGACAGTGGGTGCAATTCAAGAAGGAATAGGTCTGGAAGTAAGTCCCAGCCGAGATGTGCCTTTGATTATGAAAGGCACCCAAAGCTCAAATAAGGCAACTTTATTTGTTCAAAAAATCTCGAGGTTGGAAGTTCACTCCAGTGTTCCAAGCCCAAGGTTATATGTACTTGGAGGTCACCCCGTCACAAGTCAAAAGTAGGGAGGTACAAAAGGTATAACAAAGTCGATCATAATCAAACCTGCCGTGCAACCCCATGTGACCAACATAAAAACCACTCCTTGGAACTACAACAAAACTATGATGACCTACAAAGGCAAGGTAATCATAGAGGAAGTGGGGGAAACTGGAGGTTTGACTCAATCGGGGAGATGTTACTCTCCAGAAGAGTTGAGGAAGGGCAAGAAAATCAGAGAAGGCCAATTTCCAATAAAGAAACCAGTCACTGAAGCAGAGGCAGAAGAGTTTTTGAAGAAGATGAAAGTTCAGGATTACTCAATCATTGACCAGCTAAGAAAGACTCCTGCCCAAATTTCTCTACTATCTTTGCTCATACATTCCAAAGAGCATGCCCGTGTACTAATCAAGGTCATGAATGAGGAACAAGAGGGACTCCTCTCCATTCTACCAGTAAGTTTATCTTTTATTTGAGGTCTCGGCATATGGTCGAGAAGGAGTGTCTAGCTTATTTGGCTTATGTTCGCGATTCTAGTGCGGAGGTCCCTTCCATGGATTCAGTATCAGTTGTTCGTGAGTTTCCAGAGGTATTTCCTGTAAACCTACCGAGGATGCCACCCGATAAGGATATTGAATTGGCTCTGGGCACTCAGTCTATTTCTATTCCGCCATACTGTATGGCCCCGCCAGAGTTGAAAGAATTGAAGGAGCAGTAGCAAGATTTGCTTGATAAGGGCTTCATTAGACCTAGTGTCTTGCCCTGGGGTGCACCTGTATTGTTCGTGAAGAAGAAGAAGGATTGATCGATGAGTATGTGCATAGATTACAAGAAGTTGAATAAAGCCACCATCAAGAATAAGTATCCATTGCCGAGGATTTATGACATATTTGATCAGTTTCAGGGTGTCAAGGTGTTTTTAAAGATTTATTTGAGGTCTGGCTACCATCATTTGAGGATTAGGTCATCTGATGTCCCTAAGATAGCTTTTTAGACTCGGTATGGGCATTATGACTTTCTAGTGGTGTTATTTGGTCTGACAAATGCCCTAGCAACATTTATGAATTTGATGCGCTGGGCGTTCAAACCCTATTTAGATTCCTTTGTGATTGTGTTTATTGATGATATCTTGATCTACTCCCGTAGCCGAGAGGAGCATGAGCATTATCTTCGGATTGTACTTCTGACTCAAAGAGACAGCCAGTTGTATCCCAAGTTTTCAAAGTGCGAGTTTTGGTTAGACTCAGTTGCTTTCTTGGGGCACGTAGTATCGATAAAGGGCATTCAGGTAGATCCTAACAATATTGAAGTAGTTCAGAACTGGCCTAGGCCCACTTCATCTACAGAGATCTGGAGTTTCTTGGGTTTGGCGGGATATTATCGTTGATTTGTAGAGGGGTTTCATCTATAGCACCCTCATTGACTAGGTTGACCCGGAAAGGTGCCCCGTTCAGATGGTCAGACGAGTGTGAGGCGAGCTTTAAGAAGCTCAAGACTACTTTGACTACAGCACAAGTGTCGGTATTGCCCAAAGGTTCACAATCTTATACAGTATATTGTGATGCATCTCGTATTGGACCTTGCGCGGTATTGATGTAGGATGGAAGGGTGATTGAATATGTGTAGCGGCAATTGAAGGTTCATGAGAAGAATTACCATGTTCATGACTTAGAGCTGGCAACCATTGTTCATGCGCTGAAGATTTGGAGGCACTATATTTATAATATGTCGTGCGAGGTATTCACGGATCATCGAAGCTTTTAGTACTCGTTCAAACAAAAGGATCTCAATTTGAGGCAGAGGAGGTGGTTGGAGCTATTTAAAGAATATGATATCACCATCTTGTATCATCTCGGGAAAGCCAATATGGTGGCCGATGCCTTGAGTTGAAAGGCAGTGAGTATCGGCAGCCTTGCGTACATTCCGATCAGTGAGAGACTGCTTGCATCAGATGTTTAGGCTTTGGACAATTGGTGAGGTTGGATATTTTAGAGCCTAGTCGTGTTCTAGCTTGTACAGTTGCACGGTCTTACTTGTTTGAGCGCATCAGTGAGAGCTAGTATGATAACCCTCATTTGGTTGTCCTTAGGGACACAGTGCATCACGGTGGTGCCAAGCAAGTTACTGTTCTAGATGACAGAGTTTTGAGGATGTAGGGTCGTGTTTGTGTGCCCAATGTAGATGGACTTCGTGAGTTGATTCTCGAGGAGGCCCATAGTTCTCGGTATTCTATTCATCCTGGTGCCACCAAAATGTATCAGGACTTGCGGCTGCATTATTGGTGGAGGAGGATGAAGAAGGATATAGTGGCATATGTGGCTCGGTGTCTAAAATGTCAGCAAGTAAAGTATGAGTATCAGAGGCCTGATGTTTTGCTTCAGAAGATAGAGATTCCTACGTGGAAGTGGGAGCGTATCACTATGGATTTGTTGTTGGACTCCCACAGACTTAGAGAAAGTTCGATGCAGTTTAGGTCATTGTGGACAGTGTCACACCTGCTTTTTCTGCTACTGCACCCTGCGAACGGTGTAGTAAAGGGAATTTTTCCAATTAAAGGACAATCGAAACGGGATTTATTATTAAGAGTTGGAATCGCCACTTGAGAGATTTATGGTATCCCAAGTCACCGGTTTGAATCCCGAATCGAGGAAAAAATTGATTCCATATTACAGTCTGCGAATCAGAAATCCGGATAAGGAATTCTGTTAACCCGAGAGAAGGTGTTAGGCATTCCCGAGTTCCGTGGTTCTAGCACGGTCGCTTAACTATTATATCCGGCTTAATTATCTGATTTTAGTACATGCTCAAACCTATGTGTATTTTTAACTTTTAACCGCTTTTTATTATTATTATTTTATAAGAATTGCAATGTCGTGAAAACACATCTCAAACCACGTCATATCAATGTACCCGCGGTTATTGACATATTTCGACTCCATTGGGACTTGGATTTGGGTCACATAAATGTGTACCCGAATTTTTAAAGAGGTAAAAATTATTAAAATACGTACCTAAAGAGTCTAGCGCGTTATTATTTTGGGAAAGGCCGTGCCATTCTCTAAACGGCCCATCCCAAAGTCTAATTATTTTTAATATACATATTTATGAGGGCCCCTCAAATTTGTATTTTTGTTTGGCGAGGCTCGCCTCATTTATTTTAAAGGGTAATCTTAGAGTGACTACATTTCTTCTATTTAAGCTTGTCTCTAAAAATAAAAGAGAAAAGTCCTAATTAATTACATGCTTAAAAAGGTCGTCATTTATTAGTTACTAGCTTAAGACCATTGTTAACGAAAAAGAATATTACTAAAATTGAAACTATAAATAAAAGACAGAATTGACAAGTAATATTTTCAAGAGAAAACTAATTATCTTACAACTAACTTAAACCCATATTGTTAGATGAATAAACCATTGGAATTAATTATTTACAACTATGGGAAACTAGAATTAACCTTAATTACTAATGCTTATTCGAAAATTTATTAAACTTAAATGTTAACTCGTCTTGCTCGACTCATGCCTATCGGATTAATGTTCTTAGCCTTACTATATTGATTCGCACTTCAAATATGTTAAACCTGCTGATTCTACAAAATTAATGGCCCTTATTAATGTGGCCTCCTAAATGGAACGTGGATTACGAACACAAGGTAATCCTATTATTTCTATTTTGGGTCAAGCAATCTAGGCCACTACAAATTAATTGTGTAAACCCAAGGGTGATGTCCTGTTTTATTACTCACATACGTTTGAAATCCTGGCAAACTTGTTTATACTAAATGATCCATAAATTAGAAATGATGATTAGCAGTGGCAATTTGATCCTATCTTTGCTTGTTTCATCTAAATGTGATTATCCCAAGTTCGGTTATGCTCCCCTTAAACTAAATATGAAGGGAACGATTTCAAACTGGACATATAACAGAACGCCAGCTATAACTAGTGAATTAACTTGTTAGCCTAATGTGAAATTAGTCCACCTAATATTCAGGTTAACTAACAGAGAACTAATTACCATTGAAACTTCAAATAAAACTCAACGAATCCAAAGAGATAACAGTCCACAGTCCGGTTTATACAATTTATATCACTATTATACGAGCTAAAATAACAACTCTATCAATTCACTGCCTATGTAACACCAAATAAAAGTTAAACAAACAACTATAACAATTTAGAAATTAAAATAGCAGAAGTATTCTCGTATGTAGGGCTGGTGAACATCTTTATTTCAGCTTCGATTCACATTTACATTAGAATGGATTCAGAAATGTATACCTGGAAATAAAATAAAATATAGAAGAAAGTGAAGGTCAGTAGGAACAGCAACAACAACAATAGTAACAGATCAGTAGTGAAAGTCCAGCAGCAATGGAAGAGTGCAAGCAGCTAACACCAGTACCAGATTGACCACAATTCAAACTAGAAACCAACAGGGAAAGAATTTGACACGTAGCTATACCAACAACAATTCAAAACCCAAAATAGATGCCACAACCAATAGTAAAAAAAACCAGACGACCTCAAAGATACACTCCGGTTCCTTGAGATCAGTATTGGTGTATTTGAATCAAGAAAATGAAATCAACAAAGCAAGAGAGGCTTCAATGAGACAGTGAGGTTTTTTAGTTCTCAGATTTTTAACTCTCTATTCTTAGGGTTCCAAAAAAGATCCCCTAAATGATCTGAATGCCACCCTTTTATCCCTAAAACACTGACCTGCCAGCTTCTTAAAACCAGTATTAAAACTTTTCTTTGCCCATCATATTCCCTGAACCCCACTAGAGTATGTTTTATTCATTATTAATCTCATTGTTATGGGCTCATTATAGTATTCAATATTTCCCATACTATTCCAATTCACATCCCACTATCATTATTAAACAACTATGAGTTTAATGCTTAATTAGGTACCCTCTGGCAGACCACTAATTTCAACCATTTTTCTATTTTCAATTCCCAAATTACCCCTGGGATCCCACTGTTCTTACTGTCCTACCCCTACCCCTTGAAAGAACCTGTGATTTCTACCTTAGCCAGCTATAACCAATCCTTAATATCAGTCACAGAATAAAATCTATTACAACCAGCTGACTATGGAAATCAAAATGAACTGAAACCATTGGAAATATTAAAACTAATCTAGTACCAATTTCGACTTGCATTCAGAGTGGACGAAACAGTATCCAAATTCGAATTCATACCAAAAATGCATCAGTTTTATGCAAAAAACGCAGGATTATTAACAGTGCTAAAGGCCTAAGGATCAGAATATAACATATTCGACATCAAAATATTTGACGAACTACAAATAAGACTGGACTAATCGACGATAACTAATTAATTGATTGCATGATTGACAACACATAATCCATGAACAACCAACAATCAGAATTAAACAGACGGACATGATTTTAGTGGCATTTCGACAAAAACAGGGGCTAAAAGGAAACTAATTAATCGACGAAACTTATCGAATCGATTACACAGCTATTATATACTAAACGACGAACAGAAGGTAGTTTGACCAAATAAAAAGGTCAGATGGAGTAGGAGAAACGCGATGAATAACAGTCAAGAACAAAATCAATACAAAATACAAACAAATAACCATAAAGAAGAACAAAAAGAAAAGGATAAAGAAAAGAAAGGAAAAATATACCTCTAAAAATAGAAACTCAGACGAACCCAGGTCGCCTCTTGACTCGAAAACTTATTGAGGTCGAACGGACCTTAATCGAGTGTTCTCAACTGAGAACACTTCGACTAAGGTCGATTAGACTCCAAATTCTCCTTCAATTTCGGACAGACCCCAAGTTTTGGTTTTTTCTAGGGTTCTTGGTGCGGTTTTGGGTTCGAATGATTCTAGCAAGATTCAAACCAGGCCAATGGTGTTTTGGTAACGAGGGAGGTCAGGGGGTTCCAGGGTGTGAGTTTGGGGCCGGTTGGGGTAGTTTCAAGTTTTGCTCGAATCTTTGATTGAAGATTCGAGAAGCTGCGGACTGATTCGAGCAAAACGGGTAAGGGATTTGGATTGAGGGTGGTCTAATGGATTTAAGGTGTAATTTTGGTGGCCATCGGCATCGTCTCCATCGGCTTAAAGCAGGAGATTTTTAGGGCGGCTGCTAGGGTTCCTCGTCTCTGAAAGAGACGAGGTTTGAGAGAGATGAGGAGAGAGGGGGTTCTGAGGGGGACGGGGTATGGTATTAATTTATATAGGATGGGGAAAATTCAATCTTGACCGTTGGATCATTAATGATCAACGGCCCGGATTTATCACTGATACAAAACGGCATCGTTTGGGCTTTCGTTGAGACTGGGTCGGTCTTAAATGAAATGGGTCGGGTGCAGGGGAGGCCTTGGAGTCGTTAGATCAAATAGTAATGGATGGTTTAGATTGAATCACGTGAAACGGCATCGTTTGAGCTTTAGACGGGAGCGGCACTGGACTGTTCGATCAATTTGATCAACAGCTCAGATTAAATGTGACCAAAACGACGTCGTTTGGACGTCTCATGAGGCTGATGGTTTGGACCGGATATAGACGTGAAATTGGGCTGGATTGGTGGTGTTTGAACGTTTGGGCTACCAAATTGGCCCAATTTGATTTCCTTCCCCTCTATTATTCCTAAGTTATTTTCAAAATTAAACCTAAGTTCCTAAATAAAATATAAAACCCAATTAACTTAAAGATACTACTTAACTCTAGATAGTAATTATTGCAAATAATTAAGTACAAAAATCGCACAACAAAACACTAAAAATGCAAAATACATTGCTTTTATGATTTTCATTTTTTTGTAAAAGAAAACTACTTGCTTAATTAATCTTAATTGCAGAACTAAATCCCGAAGGCAAATATGACTCATTTTTGTATTTTTCATTAATTTAAACAAATAAACATGTGCACACAAATGCAAACCATTACTAAAACATCATAAAAATTCACAAAAATTGCACACAATAAAATAAGACCACTTTTGTTCTGATTTCTTTTGGGAGTAGTCCGTGTGAGGCAAAAATCACGTGCTCACAGCTGCCCCTCTTTGCTTGTAAACACGAAGAGTTTTCGTGCAAAGATAAGTGAGCTTATACGAGTGATTTTTGCCTGTTCGAGTACCCCGTGTGAAGCATTTTGAAAGAGTTTGACCGAGCCTTTGCTTCGGGAGGCTTCCTACATATCCCTGGCTAAAAGGGAATCAGGTCAATGTAGTTCGGAAAGCTTTGCTGTTACTGCTGTTGCATGCTGTGACTGCTCACTAACCTCCTTATTACACCATGCTAAAGGAAAAATAAGAAGCTAGACTAAATTATAGTCTATGAATTGTAAAATCTTATCTATATCTTCAACTTGTTCTTCATATGTTTCTTGTTGCCTTGCTTGCTCTTGTGTTTCCTCTGATGTTTCTTCTCTTCTGACTTGACTTGTCAGCTTCTCTTGATTGCCGAACTTGAATTTCTTACTTCTTTCTTGTGAGCTTCGAATTATTTTCCTTCGGAACTTGAACTGCCTTCCATTATTGCCTTTCTTCTGATTTCTGAATTTGGATTTATGCTGGGGATTTTTGTTGTAATCTTCCGCTCTTCCGACGGGTTACCGACTTCTTGAATTTAAAAGATACGCCTTTCCGCTCTCCAGGCGGGATCCTAACTACCATAACAATTTGGAAAATACAACGCCATTCCGTTCTTCGGGCGGGCTCCTGACTTCAAACATAACTTGAAAAATGAACGCCATTCCGTTCTTCAGGCGGGCACCTGACTTCAATAATGATTTAAAATTTCTACTTAAAAGATAACGCCTTTCCGTTCTTCAGGCGGGCACCTGACTTCAACGACAAACTCCGAAAATAAATCGCCATTTCATTCTTTAGGCGGGCACCTGACTTTAACAATGATTTAAAACTTCCATTTAAAAAAAAAGATAACGCCTTTCCGTTCTTCAGGCGGGCACCTGACTTCATCAACAAACTTCGAAAATAAATCGCCATTCCGTTCTTCAGGCGGGCTCCTAACTTCAACTATAACTTAAAACTTCAATTAAAACTTAAAACAACGCCATTCCGTTCTTTAGGGGGGCACCTGACTTCAGCTACAACTTAGAGTAAAATGCCATTCCGTTCTTCAGGCGGGCACCTGACCTCAACAACAACTTAAAGTAAAACGCCATTACGTTCTTCAGGCGGGCACCTGACTTCAAACAATAATTTTACCTTTATTTTATTACCGTCGTCTCCCTTTGCTTCCTAAACCATTTCCTTCTTCCTGAATTAGCTTTTTTTTCAGAACTGCTTCTCTCAAAACTCGTGTTGTCTTTCCTCTCAATTGCCGGGGATAATACTGCTGGAATTATTTACTTACTTACTGGGGGTAATACCGCTGGGGGAATCTCCTTTCTCCCCCTCCCTTTCTACTTCCTTCAAAACTTTTATTTTTCTCTCAAGATTGCTTTCTCTAAAACTTGTATCGCCTTTTTCCGTAAATTGCTGGGGATTCCATTTCCTTCAAAACTTGTGTTATCTTCCTTTTTTTTCCAAATGGGTTTTTGCTTTCAAGAAAATTTTTGCAATGAGAGAAAATTTTCTGCCCCAAGAAAATCTGGTGTTCTTTTGTACAGTACTCCTCCACTGAGGAAAAATCCATTTGCCAACCGCCGAATGGCTCTCGTTTGATCTCCGATGGCCTGCTCTGGGTATATACCCATCCTGAGGTATTCCTTGACATCATAAAACCATGGCTCGCCATCCATCTCTTCCTCTATCATGTTGCAATAAGCATGTTGTTCACGAACCTGAATATGCAACGGGTCAACATAGATTTTGTCTGGGTGATGCAACATTGATGCTAAAGTAGCCAAAGCATCGGCAACCTCATTATGAACTCTTGGGATGTGTCTGAACTCCACTGATTGGAATCGCTTACTCAGATCATGCAAACATTGACGATATGGTATATGCTTCAAATCCTGTGTTTCCCATTCACCTTGAATCTGATATACCAGAAGGTCCGAGTCTCCCAAGACCAAGACGTCCTGGACATCCATGTCCACGGCTAATCGCAATCCCAAATTGCATGCCTCGTACTCAGCCATGTTATTGGTACAATAGAAACGTAGTTGAGCCGTAACAGGATAATGATGTCCTGTTTCAGAGATAAGTACTGCTTTTATTCTAACTCCCTTGGCATTTGTAGCTCCGTCAAAGAAAAGCTTCCATCCTGGTTCCTTGGTCAATTCCAACTCATCTATATGCAACACTTCTTCATCAGGAAAATACGTCCTCAAGGGCTCGTATTCATCATCAACGGGATTCTTGGCTAAGTGATCGGCCAACGCTTGAGCTTTCATAGTTGTCCTTGTCACGTAGACGACGTCGAACTCTGTAAGTAATATTTGCCATTTTGCTAACCTCCCTGTGGGAATAGGTTTCTGGAAAATATACTTCAATAGATCCAGGCGTGAAATGAGGTAAGTAGTATAGGAACACAGATAATGCTTTAGCTTCTGTGCTACCCAAGTTAGGGCATAACACGTCCTCTCAAAGTGAGTGTACTTAACCTCATAAGCCGTGAATTTCTTACTGAGATAATAGATGGCTTGTTCCTTCCTGCCAGTGACGTCATGCTGCCCCAATACACAACCAAACGAGTTTTCCAAAATCTTTAGATAAAGAATCAGGGGTCTCCCTGGTGCAGGTGGAACCAATACAGGTGGGTTTGACAAATACCCTTTGATTTGGTCAAATGCTTCTTGACATTCTGCCGTCCATTCTATCGTATCATATTTCTTCAATAGCCGAAAAATGGGTTCACAAGTCGTCGTGAGTTGAGCGATGAACCTACTGATATAATTCAACCTTCCCAACAGACTCATCACCTCTGTTTTATTCTTCGGCGGTGGCAATTCTTGGATGGATTTGATCTTTGATGGGTCCAACTCAATGCCTCGTCGACTGACAATGAATCCCAATAATTTCCCAAATGGAACACCGAATGCACATTTGGCCGGGTTGAGCTTAATGTCGTACCTTCGAAGTCTTTGGAAGAACTTCCTTAGGTCTGCTACATGATCTTCCTGGTGCTTGGATTTTATGATCACACCATCCACGTACACCTCAATCGCTTTGTGTATCATGTCATGAAACACAGTAGTCATTGCTCTCATGTACGTCGCCCCAGCATTCTTCAAACCAAATGGCATCACCCGGTAGCAATAAGTTCCCCATGGCGTGATAAAATCTGTCTTCTCTGCGTCTTCCTCCTCCATCAGAATCTGATGATACCCAGCATAGCAATCCACGAAAGACCCAATCTCTCGCTTTGCACAGTTGTCAATTAAGATGTGGATATTGGGTAGTGGGAAGTTATCCTTTGGGCTTGCTTTGTTGAGATTGTGATAGTCCACGCATACTCTGATCTTCCCGTCCTTCTTCGGCACCGGCACAATGTTAGCTAACCATTCTAGATATCTAGTGACCCGAATAACATTTGCGTCTAATTGCTTGGTTATTTCCTCCTTAATCTTCACACTCATATCAGTTTTGAATTTTCTCAGTTTTTGTTTGACGGGAGGAAATGCTGAATCAGTGGGTAATTTATGAACCACTAAATCGGTGCTAAGACCCGGCATGTCGTCGTATGACCATGCAAAAACATCTTTAAACTCAATAAGTGTTTTGATTAATTCTTCCCTGAGGCTTGGTTCAAGATGGACACTTATTTTGGTTTCTATGATGTTATCTGTGTCTCCTAGATTGATGTCTTCTGTATCATTTAGATTGGGTTTGGGCTTTTCTTCGAAATGACTCAGTTCTTTACTGATTTCTTCGAAGGCTTCATCTTCGTCGTATTCTGGTTCACTCTCATCATTTCTTATCTCTTGCACTATTGTTTCGGAACCAAATTGATTTTCTAGACTGGGTTGAAGATTCCTCATGCATGCCATATCATTAAGATCAGTGGAAAGAAAGCTGTATAGAAAGGAAAAGGAAGAATAAAAATAAAATATCAGAAATAAAGGGGAACAGAAATTTCATTCATTGGAAAAAGTACAAGATACCAAGGTTTGCACACTTCAAAAACAAACTTGAAAACAAAAAATAAAACTGGATTACAACCCTGAAATAATCCCAAACAAACTTGAAGGAAAATCAAAGCAAACTACCAAGACTCCTTTCGGGTGGGGAGAGGAGTAGCCTTCCAATTATTCAGTTTTGTTCTTGGCCCTACAAATTGTACTTCAGCGTGACTAGGACCTTCTCCATCTTCTATCATGTTCACATCCGTGAACAGATTCTCGAACCTTCTTAAAAACTCCTCATCTGGTTTGACCATAGGACCAGAAATCCTCGTTGCTGGACGTCTTCTGGCTCCGGACTTAATAAAAGATCTGGAGAGGCGCGGGACCGGCTTTGGAAGTACCCATGCCTTCTGCTTACTCTTCTTAGCTTGTCGGATGTCTGCCGCTGTAGGTTCAAATCCCAAACCAAAAGTTCCCACATTTTCCGGCAAGGACACTGGTTGTACGATACCTTGCAGAGATGCACCCAAACCCTTACCGGGCACAAAGCCGTTTCCCAACATTTCGCAGGCTACCATGACATATGCGGAGGTTATCTTGGTATTTGGAGTGTATTCTCCCTCCGGAATTTTCTTGACTGATACTGCGTCACAAACTTGGTATACCCATGACCCGACGCCATCCTCTACTTCAATAAAGGGCACAACGGTGCCGTACTGGGAGCGCAG
Organism: Nicotiana glauca; assembly: GCA_026770625.1. Taxonomy (NCBI): domain Eukaryota; kingdom Viridiplantae; phylum Streptophyta; class Magnoliopsida; order Solanales; family Solanaceae; genus Nicotiana; species Nicotiana glauca. Next base: position 41,926 of record MU756035.1, on the reverse strand, counting down.
ATTGTCTTCTCCATGGACCACAATCTCTTGTCGGTCCCACTCAAACTTGACCATCTGGTGCAGGGTAGATGGATCCGCCTTTGCAGCATGGATCCAAGGTCGTCCTAACAGAAGGTTGTAGGAGACTACCATATCTAACACTTGGAATTCCATGGTGAATTCCACAGGCCCGATCGTCAACTCCAGCACTATATCACCGACCGATTCTTTACCCCCTCCGTCGAAACCCCGAACACAAATGTTGTTCTTGCGTACCCTGTTGATATCCACTTTCAGTTTGTCTAGTGTAGAGAGAGGACAGATGTTTGCACTGGATCCGTTGTCAACCAAAGCCCGGGTAACCACAGACTCCTCGCATTTCACCGTAAGATAAAGGGCTTTGTTGTGCTCGGTACCCTCTTCAGGTAGCTCATCATCAGTGAAGGTAACCCTGTTTACCTCGAATATCCTGTTTGTGATCTTTTCCAGGTGACTAACGGAGATCTTATCGGGTACATGGGCCTCATTCAGGACTTTCATCAAGGCCTGCCGATGTTCGTCAGAATGGATCAGTAATGACAGTAAAGAGATTTGAGCCGGTGTTTTCTTGAGCTGCTCTATGATGGAATAATCATGCAACTTCATTCTCTTTAAAAACTCTTCTGCTTCCTTTATTGTTGCTGGGTTGGCCTTCCTCAATTCCGCGGGAGCGAAACATCTTCCCGAGCGAGTTAACCCCTGTGCCTCACAAACTTCCTCCTTAACCTCTTTTCCCTTATAGGTCACTATTACTCGGTCATAGTTCCATGGGATAGCTTTGTTGTCAACCATTGGTAACTGAACTGCGGGCTTGATGATGACGGGATCTATGCGAGCACCTTCTACAATCAGAACAGGTTTGTTTGTTGCTCCTGGAACAACCACCTTTGCCTCTCCTGGTTTCACCAATACTTTGTTCATGGACTCCTTCATCACTTTGTGCGCCCCCTTCTCATTGATCGACGACTTATCGTTAATTGGTCCCTTTGTCAGCCTGCTTCCACTTGACCTGATCATCATTATGGTTTGAGAGGTTTTTTCATACCCCTCTTCTGCCTGTACTAGTTCGATCATATTGGTCTCGTGGTGGGCTGGGAGTGGATTTTGGTTGATGTTGGGTCCTTCCGGGGTTCGCACCTCAATTCGACGAGTGTCGATAAGCTCTTGGATAGCTGTTTTCAACTTCCAGCATTTTCCTGTGTCATGTCCAAGGCATCCTGAACAGTATTCACAACTTACTGAATAATCAAGATTCCTTGGAGGGGGATTGGCAAATTAGCCTCGACTGGATCCAACAATCCTACCTGCTTCAACCGATGAAACAAACTGGTGTAAGACTCTCCCAAGGGAGTGAAAGTCTTTGGCTTCGATGTTCTATCATTTCTGAAAGCTTGGTTCGGACGGAATCTTGTACCAGTGGGGTTTCTGTACGCTCTTGGGGGTGGGTAGTTATTTTGTGGGGTTGGTGCACGCCATGGTGCCTGGACGGGAGGTTGATCATATGTTTGAGCATGGTGGACGGAGAAGTGAGGATCGGGTGTTGGATAATAATGATGTGTGTGGCTATATGGAGTATGGAAGTAATTTTGTTGGTGGGGTTGGGGTTAATTATAGTGGGGTGCAGGGCCTCTGGATCCGAACCAAGCTCTGGACTCAACTGTTGCGACGTCTTCTTTCTTTTTCTTCCCGAGCACCCCTCCAGTGCCGCTCTGGATGGCTTGAGTTGTTGCTTTCAGTGCTGAATAACTCATAATTTTGTTAGACTTCAATCATGGCTCCCATCTTTATCACTTCATTGAACGATTTACCCACGGACGTCACTAGATGACCAAAGTATGTCGGTTCCAATATTTGCAAAAAGTAGTCCACCATTTCGTTCTCCCTCATCGGAGGATCCATTCTTGCTGCTTGTTCCCTCCAGCGAAACCCAAATTCTCTAAAGCTCTCTGCGGGCTTCTTTTCCAGTTTTAACAATGATAGATGATCGGGGACTATTTCAAGGTTATATTGAAAATAGCCAATGAATGCCTGCGCCAAGTCATCCCATGTAAACCATCTGCCGGGATCCTATCTCGTGTACCATTCCAGCGTAGACCCTCCCAGGCTTTGACCGAAATAGGCTATCAACAATTCATCCTTCCCACCAGCTCCTCTCATTTTACTGCAGAAACCTCGAAGGTGGGCCACTGGGTCGCCGTGTCCCTCATACAAATCAAACTTGGGCAATTTGAACCCTGCGGGCAGCTGGACATCCGGGAAAGGGCACAAATATTTGTAGGCAACACTGACTTGGTTGCCTAAACCGTGCATGTTCCTGAAGGATTGCTCCAAGCTTTTGACCTTTCGAATCACTTCCTCCTATTCCGGATTCTTGAGTTGCCTTTCCGGTTCTGCCGGGTTATCCCAGTGAGGGGTGTAGGAGTGCGGTTCAGGAGCCTTAAAGGTAGGCTCAGGAGAGTAGTAGTGGTTGTCGTGAACCTGAAATAGGGGCTCACTGGAGGATTTTTGTAGCGTGGCAGGTGGAGGTGCCACAAAGACAGGGGTAATGGGTGGAGGAGGGTTTTTTTGGGTGGTGGAGCTTGGGGAGTGTAAGGGGTTTTCCCTTGATAATATTGGTAAATCGGGGCACTTGCCGATGGATCAGTGGGCGGATATTCCGGAGCATGTGCTGGTGCGAGAGTAGAAGAAGTGGGAGGTATTGGTGATGGTTATCCCCTGGCCCAGGCGAGGTGCATCTCTGCTATCTGTTGTCTCAGCCCGTCCATTTCCTCCTTCATTGTCTGCATTTCTGACTTTTCGTCTTCAACACTTTTATCTGAACTGGACATGATCTTTGGTATTGGTCCTTTTGATCTTGTTTGGTAATGGTAATTTGCCAGTACGTTCTAACAAGCTAACTGCTGAAAATCTCTGGAAAGGTAACAAACTTGTTAGTTTTTTAGAGTTTAACAGATATGTTATTGCACGTTGGGATGCAATGCACCTAGGCAGTTTAACCATTCCTATCATGTCTTTGCTTCTTACCACATGCGTCATCCCGACTTTTTATCAGTGGTGCATCTCTTTTCTTTGCTGTTTTTCTATTATTCCCTTTTTTCTTTTTAATGGTGGTCGAATCTTATGTGGATTGCCTACGTATCATGTCCCCGCATGAATCAGACCGAGCGTAGTTCTGGTTGATAAAGTTGTGACAAAATTTTCAGGATTTTTATAACAAACTTCTTTGATTACAAACATGACTCAAAACATTTAAAATTCCCACAACAAACTCTGAATAAGAAAATACTTGACTTGAAAACATACACAAAACTTGAATAGCATGATTTTAAAACTAGACTCAAAAACTCAAAAGTACAGACTCAAAACATCATTCTAATGTTCTAAAATTTCCCGGGGTCTGCGAGGCATCGTTCGGCCTTTCCGCGGACCTTTGTGTGAGATCTCTTTGCAATCCTTTCAACTCTTCTATGATCTGGTGGACATAAATCATGATTGAAGCAAAGAACATAGTACGGGACATATTCTCACAAGCTAAGCATTTCCTGGTGATGTAATGCCCGATCTCTTCGATTCTACTCCTGATTCTATCCCTTTCCCTGAGCAATTGTTCTATTCGTTGATTTTTTGCTCCTAGTACTTGAGCATTGTCAGTGAGTTGGTCCAGGAACGTATCCTTTTGTTTTTCCATCGGTGCCATCAAGTCGTAGCAGCATTTCCTATCTGTCCTGGCATCCCGGGCTTGTCTAAAGACCCGCTCTTCGAGAGTGGAAGTTGTTTCTCTCAGGATGGTGATGGTCCCTTCGTAATCTCTCTTTATTTGCTTCATATGAAGTGCCCGCTGTCGTGCCCCTCTTATCCATCTAGCCTTAATCCTTGTTATCCTGGCTTCCGATTCCTCTAAATCTCTTCGGTATTCGATGAGTTGTTCTGTTAAGTCATTTATCAACTTCTCATCATGTCGACTCCTTGGGTGTCTGTCGGCCTCCATTCTCATCTGTCGGATTTGGGTTTTTAAGGCTTCATTTTCCCGGACCAATCTATTCTTTTCACCCTGATCCGCAGCAATTTGCACACTGCTTTCGAATTTCAGACTTTCAACTTGTTGTTCCAGCTTCCCAATTTCAACCCGGTAACCTTCTTCCTTTGCTAACCAATCCCATTGTTCCCGGGATGACTCGGCAAAATCTTTGAGGTGGGGCCTTTTAGCCGGTCTTCCGTATGACACGTCACCTCTGAACCAAGCGTGATAATCAAAGGCAACTTCACCTTTGGCCTTGTTCCATACACAAGTGTTTGCCGCCAAATGTTGACACTCGCTCCAGATCCGGCGAACCTCTTCTTCAGGGAACCGACCGTCAGCACTAATTTCAACCACTTGGGTACTCAGATCTTCATCTTTCGGCACTACTTGATACCTCCCGAGTTGCCTCAAAACCCGGTGTGGTGCATAGGGCTGGATGCTTTTAAGTTCCATTAGCAGAAAGTGGGGCCTGGCTGCTGGCATATATATGATCTTCTCAACAAGCAACCATCCGAGCGTCCTCTGGATTTGGCTGGTAGTGAGAGTCTGGAATAATGACTNAAGACCCGCTCTTCGAGAGTGGAAGTTGTTTCTCTCAGGATGGTGATGGTCCCTTCGTAATCTCTCTTTATTTGCTTCATATGAAGTGCCCGCTGTCGTGCCCCTCTTATCCATCTAGCCTTAATCCTTGTTATCCTGGCTTCCGATTCCTCTAAATCTCTTCGGTATTCGATGAGTTGTTCTGTTAAGTCATTTATCAACTTCTCATCATGTCGACTCCTTGGGTGTCTGTCGGCCTCCATTCTCATCTGTCGGATTTGGGTTTTTAAGGCTTCATTTTCCCGGACCAATCTATTCTTTTCACCCTGATCCGCAGCAATTTGCACACTGCTTTCGAATTTCAGACTTTCAACTTGTTGTTCCAGCTTCCCAATTTCAACCCGGTAACCTTCTTCCTTTGCTAACCAATCCCATTGTTCCCGGGATGACTCGGCAAAATCTTTGAGGTGGGGCCTTTTAGCCGGTCTTCCGTATGACACGTCACCTCTGAACCAAGCGTGATAATCAAAGGCAACTTCACCTTTGGCCTTGTTCCATACACAAGTGTTTGCCGCCAAATGTTGACACTCGCTCCAGATCCGGCGAACCTCTTCTTCAGGGAACCGACCGTCAGCACTAATTTCAACCACTTGGGTACTCAGATCTTCATCTTTCGGCACTACTTGATACCTCCCGAGTTGCCTCAAAACCCGGTGTGGTGCATAGGGCTGGATGCTTTTAAGTTCCATTAGCAGAAAGTGGGGCCTGGCTGCTGGCATATATATGATCTCCTCAACAGGCAACCATCCAAG
>MU756035.1:0-30964 GCA_026770625.1 Nicotiana glauca | reverse complement strand
AGAATATTACTAAAATTGAAACTATAAATAAAAGACGGAATTGACAAGTAATATTTTCAAGAGAAAACTAATTATCTTACAACTAACTTAAACCCATATTGTTAGATGAATAAACCATTGGAATTAATTATTTACAACTATGGGAAACTAGAATTAACCTTAATTACTAATGCTTATTTGAAAGTTTATTAAACTTCAACGTTAACTCGTCTTGCTCGACTCATGCCTATCGGATTAATGTTCTTAGCCTTACTATATTGATTCGCACTTCAAATATGTTAAACCTGCTGATTCTACAAAATTAATGGCCCTTATTAATGTGGACTCCTAAATGGAACGTGGATTACGAACACAAGGTAATCCTATTATTTCTGTTTTGGTCCAAGCAATCTAGGCCACTACAAATTAATTGTGTAAACCCAAGGGTGATGTCCTGTTTTATTACTCACACGGGTTTGAAATCCTGGCCAACTTGTTTATACTAAATGATCCACAAATTAGAAATGATGATTAGCAGTGGCAATTTGATCCTATCTTTGCTGGTTTAATCTAAATGTGATTATCCCAAGTTCGGTTATGCTCCCCTTAAACTAAATATGAAGGGAACGATTTCAAACTGGACATCTAACAGAACGCCAGCTATAACTAGTGAATTAACTTGTTAGCTAATGTGAAATTAGTCCACCTAATATTAAAGGTTAACTAACAGAGAACTAATTACCATTGAAACTTCAAATAAAACTCAACGAATCCAAAGAGATAACAGTCCACAATCCGATTTATACAATTTATCTCACTATTATACGAGCTAAAATAAAACCTATATCAATTCACTGCCTATGTAACACCAAATAAAAGTTAAACAAACAACTATAACAATTTATAAATTAAAATAGCAGAAGTATTCTCGTATGTAGGGCTGGTGAACATCTTTATTTCAGCTTCGATTCACATTTACATTAGAATGGATTAAGAAATGTGTACCTGGAAATAAAATAAAATAAAGAAGAAAGTGAAGGTCAGTAGGAACATCAACAACAGCAACAGTAACAGATCAGTAGCGAAAGTCCAGCAGCAATGGAAGAGTGCAAGCAGCTAACACCAGTACCAGATTGACCACAATTCAAACTAGAAACCAACAGGGAAAGAATTTAACCCGTAGCTATACCAACAACAATTCAAAACCCAAAATAGATGCCACAGCCAATAGTAAAACAAACCAGATGACCTCAAAGATACACTCTGATTCCTTGAGATCAGTATTGGTGTATTTGAATCAAGAAAATGAAATCAACAAAGCAAGAGAGGCTTCAATGAGACAGTGAGGTTTTTTAGTTCTCAGATTTTTAACTCTCTATTCTTAGGGTTCCAAAAAAGATCCCCTAAATGATCTGAATGCCACCCCTTTTATCCCCAAAACACTGACCTGCCAGCTTCTTAAAACCAGTATTAAAACTATTCTTTGCCCATCATATTCCCTGAACCCCACTAGAGTATGTTTCATTCATTATTAATCTCATTGTTATGGGCTCATTATAATATTCAATATTTCCCATACTATTCTAATTCACATCCCACTATCATTATTAAACAACTATGAGTTTAATGCTTAATTAGGTACCCTATGGCAAACCACTAATTTCAACCATTTTCCTATTTTTTAATTCCCAAATTACCCCTGGGATCCCACTGTTCTTACTGTCCTACCCCTACCCCTTGAAAGAACCTGTGATTTCTACCTTAGCCAACTATAACCAATCCTTAATATCAGTCACGGAATTAAATCTATTACAACCAGCTGACTATGGAAATAAAAATGAACTGAAACCATTGGAAATATTAAAACTAATCCAATACCAATTTCGACTTGCATTCAGAGTGGACGAAACAGTATCCAAATTCGAATTCATACCAAAAATGCATCAGTTTTATGCAAAAAAACGCAGGATTATTAACAGTGCTAAAGGCCTAAGGATCAGAATATAACATATTCGACATCAAAACATTTGACGAACTACAAATAAAACTGGACTAATCGACGATAACTAATTAATTGATTGCATGATTGACCACACATAATCCATGAACAGCCAACAATTAGAATTAAACAGAAGGACATGATTTCAGTGGCATTTTGACAAAAACAGGGGCTAAAAGGAAACTAATTAGTCGACGAAACTTATCGAATCGATTACACAGCCTATTATATACTAAACGATGAACAGAAGGTAGTTTGACCAAATAAAAAGGTCAGATGGAGTAGGAGAAACGCGATGAATAACAGTCAAGAACAAAATCAATACAAAATACAAACAAATAACCATAAACAAGAACAAAAAGAAAAGGATAAAGAAAAGAAAGGAAAAATATACCTCTAAAAACAGAAACTCAGACGAACCCAGGTCGCCTCTTGACTCGAAACCTTATTGAGGTCGAACGGACCTTAATCGAGTGTTCTCAACTGAGAACACTTCGACTAAGGTCGATTAGACTCCAAATTCTCCTTCAATTTTGGACAGACCCCAAGTTTTGGTTTTTTCTAGGGTTCTTGGTGCGGTTTTGGGTTCGAATGGTTCTAGCAAGATTCGAAGCAGGACAATGGTGTTTTGGTAACGAGGGAGGTCAGGGGGTGCCAGGGTGTGAGTTTGGGGCTGGTTGGGGTAGTTTCAAGTTTTGCTCGAATCTTCGATTGAAGATTCGAGAAGCTCTGGGCTGATTCGAGCAAAACGGGTAAGGGATTTGGATTGAGGGTGGTCTAATGGCTTTAGGGTGTATTTTTGGTGGCCATCAGCGTCATCGCCGCCGGCTTAAAGCAGGAGATTTTCAGGGCGGCTGCTAGGGTTCCTCGTCTCTGAAAGAGACGAGGTTTGAGAGAGATGAGGAAGGAGGGGGGTTCTGAGGGGGGCGGGGTATGGTATTAATTTATATAGGATGGGGAAAATTCAATCTTGACCGCTGGATCATTAATGATCAATGGCTCAAATTTGTCACTTATACAAAACGGCATCGTTTGGGCTTTCGTTGAGACTGGGGCGGTCTTAAACGAAATGGGTCGGGTGTAGGGGAGTCCTTGGAGATGTTAGATCAAATAGTAATGGATGGTTTAGATTGAATCACGTGAAACGACATCATTTGAGCTTTAGACAGGAGCGGCACTGGACCGTTCGATCAATTCGATCAACGGCTCAGATTAAACATGACAAAACGACGTCGTTTGGACGTCTCATGAGGCTGATAGTTTGGACCGGATATAGACGTGAAATTGGGCTGGATTGGTGGTGTTTGAACGTTTGGGCTACCAAATTGGCCCAATTTGATTTCCTTCCCCTCTATTATTCCTAAGTTATTTTCAAAATTAAACCTAAGTTCCTGAATAAAATATAAAACCCAATTAACTTAAAGATACTACTAAACTCTAGATAGTAATTATTGCAAATAATTAAGTACAAAAATCGCACAACAAAACACTAAAAATGCAAAATACAGTGATTTTATGATTTTCATTTTTTTGTAAAAAAAAACTACTTGCTTAATTAATCTTAATTGCAGAACTAAATCCCGAAGGCAAATATGACTCATTTTTGTATTTTTCATTAATTTAAACAAATAAACATGTGCACACAAATGCAAACCATTACTAAAACATCATAAAAATTCACAAAAATTGCACACAATAAAATAAGACCACTTTTGTTCTGATTTCTTTTGGGAGTAGTCCGTGTGAGGCAAAAATCACGTGCTCACAGACAGGCTAACCAAGTTAGCGCATTTTATTCCTATGGCAGCTGTCGTGGCCCCTTTTTCCCCTCTTTTTGACGGGGAAGTCCGGGTTTCGACATTCATAGGGGGCAATAACTCATTTCCTTTTGGGAATTGGGTATTGGGTATTGGAAGAGTCGCTACCTAAATGATTCTGGTGCGTTAGGGCACCTAGAGTGATTAACTCTTAGTTTGGTCTGCATTACCAGAGATTAGGGTAAGGGCTCGAAGTAACCTCGAGGGGAAGGCGTTAGGCATCCCTCTTGGTCCACAAATGTGGGTTCCGGCCGAACTTATATTCACATTAGTCCATTACAAGTAAACAATTGAATCAAATAGGTCGCAAGTAAAGCACGTTAGATAACTCAAGTAATAAGATTAGGACAAGTTGTAAAACAAAGGTTTAAATAAAGGAAAATTTTGGTAAAGGAGGGGTCCTAGGTTGGTTATCCTATAGGATCACCCCACACAATGTCCGGTAAACACTCCTCAATAAGGGGATACACGTAACATTAGTGCGTAGTCATCATATCCCATGTCTACCCTTCCCATCCCCTTATTGGTCATGCAAAGCGAGTGTTTGGTCAACGATTTCTATCGTGTGCTGCTACCCATCCCTTCTTAATGGTCCCGGAGGGAGTTTAGGACCTCTACCTATAGGTGGTTCTAGACGTATCCCTAAGGTTTAAAAGGTGAAAATTCTAATGCGACAATCAAAACACTTAGGACTTTCAGCACATAAAAGGGAGCAATTAGAGGCTCAAAGTTTCCTCCTCAAACAAACACATAAGCAGCATGACTTAAGCACAATTAAGGTCTTTTATTAGACAACGTCCTAAGTCAGGATATCTAGATGAATATGAAGAAGACAAACAACCTCTTTTAGACTCAGAAGTTATAACCCTTGCAGTTGCCTATGGATTTTTGAAGCCTGTTAGGATCAGAAAACATTAAGCAATAGAAACAGTTTCAGAGATGCAGTTTTGAAAACGCCCTAAATGCTTGCCTACACGCAGAGTACTGATTAGCACATTTGTATAGAAACAAAGCAGGTTTTGAAACTGACTTCTTTAATACATATAGGCATGATATCTAATGAGATTGAGACAGTTTGAAAGAACTTGTTTCAGGAAATACTTAATACTTAATAAGACCAATTCAGAAATGAACTAGGCGTGGACTAAGTTGATTTATTTAGACTAAATAAGATTGACAGGCAAAATTTTGAATATGGTTTCCTATAGGCATGATATCTACATTTGATACTGATTTTAATGGCTTGCAGGTAGGGAAACATACATAAACACTCGTTGTACTAGAATCTGAATTAAGTCCTATAGGCATGGCATCTATAAGTTATTCTAATTGAAGGCATGATTATTTGGAACCTATAGGCATGTTTTCTAAACATGACAGAATGTATAACCTTATAAACATTATTTCTACTTGGTGAGGCAATTGAATTTAAGCATGAAGTCCTAGGGGCATGATTTCTATTGGAAAAACATTCAGATTTAAACATAAAGTCCTAGGAGCATGACTTCTACTCAGTAGAGCAAACATATTTAAAAGTAAAGTCCTATGATCATGATTTCTATTTAGTAGAGCAAATAGATTTAAAAAGTAAGGTCCTAGGAGCATGATTTCTATTTAGTAGAGCAAACAGATTTAAATGTAAGGTCCTAGGAGCATGGTTTCTACCCGTATTACCCTATAAAGCATGTAGATACCCACCTTTTTTACTAAATACCCCAATATCTGTTTACAAGTTATTACAGAACATGAATGAATTACATAACTAAATAAAATATCAAGAAGCTATTCTATAGGGAGCCTTCAATTAGGCCCAGATTTCCCAAAGCCTCCAATGACCTCATATGCCCAAATTCCATAGACATTGTCATTGTCTAGGTGCATCAAAGTTCCCTAAGGATCTCAAGGATCCCGGGCAGTGCTTACACCTAGACTTGGTAATCAAGAATTGAAAAAGTGCAGTATAGAAAGGCCAGCCTTAGTATGCCAGAGTTCAGAGGGTTCTCAAGAGGATCCCAATGCAGTACGCATACTAGAGGGGGCAGAACTTATTGAATACGAGTAGAGTGAAAGTGATTGACACAAGTTGAAAGGTTTTAGTGAAAAACTGTATTAAAACAAAAGTCTGTTTGAAAGTAATTTAATAAAGCAATGGAGACTGTTTGAAAATATATTGAAGAAATTAACAAAGTCCAAACACAACACCTTGAGGCAGGTTCATGCACGGCCAGTATTCACAACCAAATTAAGTTCAATAGCCACAGACAGGGTTAAGGGGTTTGGGATACATAGGATACATAATTAAGCAAAGACCTAAGAATTGGTATAGTCATACTTAGAAGAAGATGATCAGGCATAGTCACAAAACCAGACCCAAAGAACTAGATCATTTATAGGGGTGATAGGGATATAGGTAGTTCATGGAACAAATGATGGCAATCACACAACAAGTAAGAGATAATTGGTAAGACATGCTCAGAAACACACATAAGGGGAAATATATTGATCTCAAGGGAGTGGAAGACATGATAACATGCTAATAATGTAACCCTCAACTACAAGTTTCACAACAAAACCACAAATAGAAGCAAACTAGAAACAAGATGAACTGAAATAATAAGAGAATCATATTGTTGTTGGAACTTTGAATTGAAGCTAGAACATATCAGTAAAGAGGGTAGTGATCAGAATGAAAGAACAAGATAACACAAATGGTTAGCTTTGGCTTGCAGCCGGTTAACTTAGAGTAGCAAGTAGCACAAGAGAGAGAGAGAGAGAGCAGAAATTTTTAAGTATGAGAGATAGTTTTGAACCAAGTGTTCGTGTATGTGTGTGTTAATGAGAGAGCATATATATAGTTTGAAACTAGGTAGAATAATAAGGTAAGAATCAAAATTAAGCAACAATTATGGAACTAGTTATCAATTAGTATAAAATTAGTAGAAGTACTCCCTTAATTAAGGGAGTTAATTTCAATCGGTAAAGACAAATAAGGAAAAAGAGATCACACAAGGAAATAATTTCAGCATAGTGCAAGTATAGAAAATGTAATTAAGGCTAAGTACATAATATTCCAATTAAGTAAAAAATATAAGAGTCAGTTAACAGCATAGTCGACCATAAAATAAGGCAAGAAAAATAACTTAGAGGTTTGAAAATCAGTATAGAATATCACAAGAGATTAGAAGGATATCAATCATAGGGAATCAAGGATTTCGATGGATAATAGTAATGATTTTGGGAGAAATTACCATAAATTTCTATGAACAAACGGAATAAACACATAATAGGCAAGAAGAGGCAAAAATCAGAAACCCTAATAGCATAGTAGGGTAAAAATCACACAAAATTAGGGATTCGCATAGAACATAGTACTGATTAGAGGAGTTGACAGAATAAACATAGTATAGGCGGAAGAAGAAAAAATTTGAAACCCTAATGGGCATAGTAGGGTAAAAATCACACAAAACTCAGGGATTCATGAGAAGCAAGCAAACATGTAGATTAGACGAACAAATCATCAAATACAAACTCTAAACCTAGGGTTAAGACTAAGAACTAGTGTTTTCAATATAGACGAGTTGAAAAAGGAGAAAAAACACAGAATCGGTCGAGATATGCAAAGGATAGAAGTTTAACCATGGAGAATCGATTTAAATAGAGTGTAGAAAAAAGTTCCGAAAACCCTAACTTTCAAAAAGAAAGTAAAACAACTTAAAATCGATCATTTTTGCAACAGCGGTTCAAGAACAGTGTAAAACATAGAAGGAATAGACTTGAATCGTTTAAAAATAGACTAGATCTAAGAGATACAAACGAAAATTAGGGTTTCAAAAGAAACCCAAATAGAGATGGAAAAACCTGCTTTAAACTTCAAAGACCGTAGCAAATATGGTGTGACTTTGCCTAAAATCACACCGGAGTAGCCATGAACAGCCAAAATAGTAACCCTATATACAAGTCGGCGTGGCCTAGGGCCCTTGAAGACCTTAGAGAAGATGAGCAAGGCAATGGAGGAGCCATTGGAGGCTTGGGATTGAAGAGTGGTCGCCGAAGAAGACTGAAGAAGGGAGGCGGTTGAAAAGGATTTAGTGTTAGGTTGAGAGAAGAGAGGAGATGATAGGATTCAGAGGTGGTGGGCTGTAAAGAATGGCTAGGGTTATGGGTGTTAGGGAGTTAAAAAGGAAAGGGATCGTATGGACCGTTGATCTGGGAGATCAACGACCAGGATTTGATCGGGTAGATGGGTTCCGAGTTTGGGTAAGTATATGTAGGGCCTAGGTCGGGTAATTTAATAAGAAATTGGGTTGGGGTTGGATCCAATTTGGGCTGCAATTGAAATGCCAAATCCGGCTATAATTTAAATAGCCACTTTTCAAGATTTAATTTATAATAAGTAATAAACAATTTATGGAAAATAATTTTCTATACCAAAATGATTTAAAATATGTAATTAGAATTTTAAAAATATAGGGACCAATTTTACACATATAAAATGTAATTATACGTTAAATGGGCTAATATTGCAATTGTATGCAATTTAGCTTGAAAAATACCAAATGAAATTATAAAAATGCATAAAAAAGATATCAATCATATTTTGGCGTAAGTATAGAGATTAAATGAATAAATCATCATAACAATAATTTGAGAAATAATTATTGGGGATTTTATGAATAAAAGGGAAGAAAATAAATCAATCGAATCCTTAAAATTATGGGGAAAATTATAAAACCTTGTGCATGCTTATATGTGAATATGTATTCTATTTCAAAGGTATTTATGCATATAACAAATATATAGGAAAAATTGAGTATCAACAGTAGCTACCTATTCTTCAGAGCGGTTGGCTGAGATTTATATCCGCGAGATCGTTTGTCTTCACTGTGTGCCTGTGTCTATCATTTCTGATTGAGGCACACAGTTCACCTCACATTTCTGTAGGGCAATACAACGTGAGTTGGGCACGTAGGTTGAGTTGAGCATAGCATTTCATCCTCAAACAGAGGGACAATTCGAGCGTAGTATTTAGATATTAAAGGATATGATCAACGCTTGTGTTATAGACTTTTGAGGTTCTTGGAATTTGTTCTTGCTACTTGCGGAGTTTTCCTACAACAACAACTACCAGTCGAACATTCAGATGGCTCCCTATGAGGCATTATACGGGAGACGGTGCCGATCGCGAGTTGGATGGTTCGAGCCGGGGGAGGCTCGGTTGTTGGGTACAGATATGGTACAATATGCCTTGGATAAGGTCAAGATTATTCAGGATCGACTTCGCACAACTCAGTCCGAGCAGACGAGTTATGCTGACCGTATAGTTCGTGATGTTGCATTCATGGTCGGAGAGAGGTTATTGCTTATGTTTCACCCATGAAGGGTGTGATGAGGTTCGGAAAGAAGGGGAAGTTGAGACCCAGGTATATCGGACCTTTGAGATTCTTCAGAGAGTGGGTGAGGTGGATTACAAGCTCGCATTGCCACCTAGTTTGTCAGCACTCCATCCGGCATTCCATGTTTCCATGCTCCAGAAGTATCATGGTGATCCGGCACATATTTTGGATTTCAACTCGGTCTAGTTGGACAAGGAATTGACTTATGAGGAGGAGCCGTTGGCTATTCTAGCCCGGCAGGTTCGTCATTTGAGATCTAAGAGTTATCCTTCAATTCGAGTGCAGTAGAGAGGTTAGCCTATCGAGGCAGCTACTTGGGAGTCCAAGTCGGAGATGCGGAGTAGATATCAACACCTTTTCACCAGTTCAGGTACTTTTCTATATCCGTTCAAGGACGAATAATCATTTTAAAGGTGGAGAATGTGATGACCCAATAGGTCATCTAGAGTTTTAGAACCTAATTCTATATTTCGAAGCCTTAAACACCTCATTTTATACTTTCTCGATTTGCGTGCACCGTCTGGGTATTTTTCTGAAAAGCTTTTATATTAAGAATTGATAAAATATAAAATTCTGCCTTAAAATCCATTTGAGTTGACTTTGGTCAATATTTTGAGAAAACGGATCCGAATCCATGTTTTGACATCTATATCGTGATTTGGGACTCAAAATTGAATTTGGAAATCCCTTGCTCATATTATTGTGTTTTGTTGAAAAATTCAAGTTTGAAGGCTTAATGAACCTAAAAGTTTGACCAAAGCTTGATTTTACTGATATAGGGTCTGTATTTTGGTTCGGAACCCAGTGTAGGTCCATTACAATATTTATGACTTCTCTGTCAAATTTGGTGAGAAACGGAATTTTGACGTGATTCGGACGTCCGGTTGTTAAAATAGCAATTCTAAAGTTTTCTTGAAAATTTATTTTATTTAGTTGTTCAATTCATAGTTCTAGATGTTATTTTGGTAATTTTATCGCGCGAGCAAGTTCGTATGATATTTTTGGACTTGTGTGCAATGTTTGGCTTGGAGCCCCGAGGGCTCGGGTGAATTTCAGATAGGCTATGGAGTAGTTTGAACTCAGGAAAAATGGTTGGTGCAGCCGTTTCTGGTGCATGCCTCAGATCTCGCAATTGCGAGGTCTGGGTTCGCATTTGCGAAAGGTTGCCAAGCCTGTTAGGTTCGCATTCAGTGATCACATCTGCGAAGTGCACCTGGGTAGT
This sequence comes from Nicotiana glauca, assembly GCA_026770625.1. Lineage (NCBI taxonomy): Eukaryota > Viridiplantae > Streptophyta > Magnoliopsida > Solanales > Solanaceae > Nicotiana > Nicotiana glauca. The sequence goes on along the minus strand of MU756035.1, from coordinate 20,554 downwards.
GCTTCTTCGCATTTGCGAATGGTCACGCCCAACTCTAGTCCTAAAAAGGATAAGCGGTCGCTACAAATATAATCCGGTCTAAAAGTCCAGAGTGGAATCCAATAGAGAACTAAGGCTTAGCTATTTCTGTTTAATATTGCTAAGAAGACAAGCTCGAATAACTTTTAAGTTACTTAAACTAATTAACTAATAATTATCAAAAGTAATAGAAATTTATCACTTAAAGAAACTAAGGGTTGGAGACTAAGTTAAGGAGGTCTAGAGTTATAATTTCTCCAATTGTCGGAATCCTTCCCACTATGTTCCCTACAATTTCACCTAAGTATTCTCTACTGATCGTGAGCCTTATATGTGCCGTAATTCTCTCTCGAGCAACTATAATAATTTACTAGACATATTCTCTCGAACTACTCTAGTTGGCTTCATCTAACCACTCACTATGACCACGTCAAGGCTTTGTTATTTCTAAACCTTCCTTTAAACCCATTGTATTGATTTTTCACATACGTTGGGAGTGAAGTTGTTCAACAACCGCATAAATAGGTATCATTTCTCAAGAAACACATGATAAATAGGCACAGTCAATCAAAGGCCACTCAATCAACTGAAATAAACATGTAGTTGAACAAATAGATAAATTCAAAGGCTAAATTATATTGAAACATAACAAGAATTCATCCTCCAAGAGGTTCCATCAAAACTCTAGCTGACAAATTAGCTATTCATAGTAGTATGCATAACTATAATACTAGAATTCATAAACCATAATGGAAATAGGAAGAAGGAAGTGAAAAACTCGTGGAAGAATTTTCCACCTTGTTCCAGTGTGTTCTTGCCTCCTTAGATCAAATCCCCCATCTCCTTAGCCTTCTTAGGTCTAAATTATGTCCAAAAGTCCTCAAAATACCGTTTTTCCATATATATATATACTAAGTAGGGTCGGGACCAAACAATTACACCTTCTCCTACGCAAAAAAGGACACATATCCCGAACAGGACGTGCGCGGCCGCGCATCAACCGCGCATTTTGGCCAATTTCTGCCTGACATGCGTGGTCAGTGCGCGAATACGCACTTGCCGCGAACCTTTCACCCTGTTTTGTTGGGAATATTAAAAAACATAAGGCATAAAAGGTGTATTCCTTGGAATTCGCTTTCCATCCATATATTGTGGAGCCGAAATGGAGTTCTTATCAGAAAGTTATATGCATTTTACTAGACAGTGCACAATATGCCTACTCGATTCTTCGTTTCATTGCTCTATCATCCGTTGATCCCCGAACACGATCCCGGCTTAATTCCTTGGATTTTTACTCAAACTTCAAAGCTACAAATCATAACATCTACATAGCTCAGAATCACTCCTACAACGCACAAAACGCACAAAACACACAATTAATGCAAAACACTAGCGATTAAAGCTCAAATTCAATTAAAGTGCAATAAATTAGAGTGTAATAAGCAACTAAAATACGTAATTATAGCCTATCTCCAACACCCCACACTTAAACTATTTCTCGATCTCGAGCAATCAAACTACACTTTATATAGACACGACCTTTTTAAACAATTCTCCGAACTCATCACACTAAAAATACTTGAAATAGACTAAGCACAAAGCGTAACATCTTCATCTTAAGATTTGACTTACAAGTACCATGCATTATTCACAACTCACCCTCTTACTCTAACATAAAGGTCATTGACATTACCTTTCCTTCATGAATCAAGTGCCCTCATACAACAAAAGAGAGTAGTTTCACACAATAAAATTTAAGAACACTTAGGAATTCAAGATATAAAGAATTCACTCGCTCTCAGAAATAACATTCATATGCCACAAAAGATGCACCATAGGCTTGCTCGTAGTGTACTATTCTACTACTCGAGCTCATTCAGTCTAGGATCAAGTAGGACTTTATTTGGTTATAATGTAGGCTGTGGGACGGGTATGATACATTTAGATATAAGAGTGACTACACCTCCCTAAGCACTTTAATACATATACTTTAACATTCAAACCCCATACTTATGTCAAATCAAACTCCACCTTCACATCTTGAATATTAGCCCATACTTATTTAAGAACAATTACATCAGGAGTCACCACTTATCAAGGAATATATATTTTTCACAGCAATACAACTATTTTTTCTTTTTTTTTTTCAATTCAAGTGGCTCTTACTTTTTCAAAAAAATGCACCTTTCTCCTTATTTCATTAGTTCCACTCAAAAGCCTAACCAACCACCCCACACTAACTTTTATAGAGTTCATAACAATTCAAGTGCTCAATAGAGGTGAAAAGTTTAATTAGCTAGTTAATTCAAGCAAATGGGTGAGGCTTGTAATGTGGTTTCCAAAGAAACAAGATTACAGGCTCAAAGGGGTTAATTAATATACATAACAATTAGGCGTGTAGGTATACATATTTGTCACGACAAAGAAACACCTATATCATTTCCAAGACTGAACAAAACTACTATTTCGCTTTGTAAACACAAGGGGCAAGTTCTAGGTATCAAATGCAATGCACAGAATAACATCCATACCTCACACACATATGGCACATAACTCACTCAGGATTGGATTCATCAAGACACACTAGTCAAAGCAATTAAGCAAAGTTAAGATCATACAATTTAAGGTACTTCTACAAGAGTCAAAAGTTGAGCCTAAGCATCATAACCAAAGTACTCACTATTCTCAAGGCATAACAAAATTAAGAGATATTGCTTTAATTAATTTATATCACAATGGCTCCTTCTCCCAAAAATTAAAACTAACTACAGCTGGTTCAAATAAAATCCTTGGAAAAGAATCACGGCACAAAGAACAACGAAAGGATAATTGCTACACTACCTAACAAAAGAAAATATTTTTGTCTTTTTTCTTTCAACTTAAATCCCTCAAGAAAATTGTCAAATAGATCCATCGTCAGGAAAAGTCCAATTTTTTTATTTAAAAAATATTATTCAATTAAACTAACATAGCTAAAGTAGCATAGAAAGTCACCCAGAAAATCTCCTCACCCCACACTTAAAATTATGCATTGTTCCCAATGCACATCATAGAGGGTAAAAGAATCTACATTGTAGACCAAAGGCCGAAGTACTAACAGCTCATGGGGTACTCAGAAATAAAAGTAAAAGTTCAAACTTGCAATCTAGAAATATGTACACATACAGCTACACCGTTAGTTCCCCGGCAACGGCGCCAAAATTTGATCATGGCCAACTCTAGTCCTAAAAAGGATAAGCGGTCACTGCAAATATAATCCGGTCTAAAAGTCCGGAGTCGAATTCCACAGAAAACTAAGGCTTAGCTATATTTATTTAATATTACTAAGAAGACAATCTCGAATAACTTTTAAGTTACTTAAAATAATTAACTAATAATTATAAAAAAATTAATAGAAATTTATCAACTAAAGAAACTAAGGATTGGAGACTAAGTTAAGGATGTCTAGAGTTATGATTTCCCCAATTGTCGGAATCCTTCCCGCTATGTTCCCTAAAATTTCGCCTATGTATTCTCTATTGATCGTGAGCATTATAGGTGTCGTACTTCTCTCTCGAGAAACAATAATAATTTACTTGACATATTTTCTCGAACTACGCTAGTTGGCTTCATCTAACTGCTCACTATGACCACGTCAAGGCTTTTTTATTTCTAAACCTACCTTTAAACTCACTGTATTGATTTCTCACATAGACGTTCAATAACCACCTAAATATGTATCATTCCTCAAGCAGCACATAATAAATAGGCACAATCAATCGAAGTCCATTCAATTAACTGAAATAAACACGTAGTTGAACAAATAGATAAATTTAAAGGATAAATTATATTGAAACATAACAAGAATTCATCCTCCAAGAGGTTCCTTCAAAACTCTAGTTAACAAATTAGCTATTCATAATAGTATACATAACTATAATACTAGAATTTATAACCCATAATTGAAATAGGAAGAAGGAAGTGAAAAACTCATGGAAGAATTCTCCGCCTTGCTCCAGTGTGTTCTTGTCTCCTTAGGTCGAATCCCCGGTCTCCTTAGCCTTCTTAGGTCTAAATTATGTCCAAAGGTCCTCAAAATATCATTTTTACATGTATATATTCCAAGTAGGGTAGGGCCCAAACAATTACACCTTCTCCTACGAAAAAAAGGACATATTTCCCGGATCGGACGTGTGCGGCTGCGCATCAACCGCGCACTTTGGCCAGTTTATGCCTGACATGCACGGTCAGTGTACGACCGCGACCTTGCTGCGAACCTTTCACCTTGTTTTGTTGGAAATCTTAAAAAACATAAAACATGAAAGTTTTATACCTTGGAATTCACTTTCCAACCATATATTGTGGAGATGAAATGGAGTTCTTATCAGAAAGTATTATGTATTTTACTAGACAGTGCGCAATATGCATACTCGATTCTTTGTTTCGTTTCTCTATCATCTGTTGATCCCTGAACACGATCCCGACTTAATTCCTTGGGCTTTTAATCGGAATTCAAAGATCCAAATCAGTTGAATATATTTCATAACATCTACATAGCTCGGAATCACTCCTACAAGGCATAGAACACACAATTAGTGCAAAACACTAGCGATTAAAGCTCAAACTCAACTCAAGTGCAGTGAGTTGGAATGTAATAATCGACTAAAATACGTAATTATAGCCTATCATCAGTGAATATTTTGTTCGCATTTGCGCAGGGTCCGTTTTTCACAATTGCGAACTATTCATCGTAATTGCGATGACAGCAGAAATGGAAAGATTTCACAATTGCGACAGTTTCTTTGCACTTGCGGAATGCGACATCTGCGACTGGGCAAATAGCTGAAAAAGAGGATTTTCTCTTATTCTTCAGATTTTTCAAAATAAGAAAACCCTATATGTGATTTTTCCAAGATCCCTTCCACCCCAATCCATTGGTAAGTGATTCTAACCTATTTTCTTTCAATATTTCATTACATTTCATAAGATTGCAACCTAAATCTAGTGCTTTCATGGTGGAAATTAGGGGTTTGGGTAGAATTAGGGATTTTTGTACAATTGGGATTTAGACCTCAAATTGAGGTCGGATTTCAAATAAATTACATAACTAGGCTCGGGGGTGAATGGGTAATCGGGTTTTGGTCCGAATTTCGAGTTTGGACCAACCGGTCCCGGGAGTTGACTTTTGTCGACTTTTTTAATAATGACCTAAATTGAATCTTTTGCAATCGTGGGTAGATCCTAATGCTTAATTTCAATTTTTTGGTTGGTAATTTGCTAGACTTTGTTTGTTCGGAGGTTTGTTTGAAAGGCAAAGTTGTGGTTGAGCTTTGAGTTGATCTTTGGAGCGAGGTAAGTATTGTGGTTAACATTGACTTGAGGTATTAGGACTTGTTTAAATGTTGGGTACAACATATATGTGAGGTGATGAGTACGTATGCGTTGTTGTTGGGATAAAGCATGCGGGTGGAACTTGGTTCTTGTAATTTATTGCTTTCTTTGATCATGATATCCATACTTAGACTAGTTACTTATTAAATTGATCGTTCTTTCTGCATTTATGGGCTATCTGTGATAATTGAATATTGTTTATGAAGTTGAGGTTGGAATTGTGGAACCATTATTGACTTAAGGCTTGTTCTTGTTCATTCTATCTCACTGTTGTTATATGTTCAATGTTATATGCTAAAGGAGAGTGTTAATATATGAAAGGTGATGTTGTGCCTGTTTGACTGATAATGCACGAAGGGTGATGACGTGCCATATTGTAAGAGTTAATGCACGAAGGGTGATGTCGTGCCATATTTTGAGAGTTAATGCATGAAGGGTGATGTCGTGCCATTTGTGATGAAAGCGAGAGTAAAAGCACGAAGTGTGATGCCATGTCATTATTATTGTTTCGTAGTGAGGTTGAGAGTAAAAGCACGAAGGGTTATACTGTGCAGTTTCATTCATTGTGTTTATTCGTTTTACTGGCTAAATGCATATTGACTGTTCTGGTTATCACTTTCTACTACAATTATCGTATTACGTAGCCTCTTTCGTATGTACCTTCCCAATAGTACATGTTTAGCTTTTAGTTGTTATTTTGTACGTATATTATTAGTTGCACAGGTTATTTATGTGGGTGTCCTATCATAGCCTCGTCACTACCTCGTCAAAATTAGGCTCGACATATACAGACGGAGTACATTAGGTCGGTTGTAATCATACTACACTTTGTACTTCTTGTGCAGACTTTGGTACCAGCCTGATAAATATGTATTTTATCCTATCTTATGCTCTCTTTTGCTTGGGTTTTGGATTAAAAAATGTGTAAAAGTATTATCGAAAACTGACTTATTGTTCTTGTCTATAGGGTTTGGTCAAAATAAGGCAAGAAAGCCATAATCAACTCTTGAAGGAGTTAAAATTGCACAAGTTCAAGCTGAGATAAAAACGCTGACTGCGAAGGAAAAAGGGCTGACGCAGAAGATCCACCGTTGAAGCAGCCTCAATTACGCGGTCCGTGAAATTGAGGTTCAGAGAGGGTGTTTCGAGTGCAACAGAGACCGTTGGGCTCAATAACCAAGTGCAGCCATGGAATACCTAACGCTGCCGCGGTGCAAATTCCGCTAAGAGCGGCGATCAAGGTTAAGAGACCCTAGAAAAATGAGCCTAACTAAGGAGTGCGGTCCGCGTCCAAATTGCACGATTGCGGTTGATGCCAATGCTGAGGTGGTATCTTTTACGATGTCTGCGAGATCAAGTTTAAAACCAAGCACAAAAGTAAAGAACCACGGTCCGTGCTTGTTTTGCATGGCCACGTAAGTCCTTACGCTGAGGCGCTTATTATCACACTGACAATGGAACCTCCATAAGGGTATTTTTGTCTAGAAATTTTGGCTGTGTATAAATTGTTCTTTTTCACATTTTTAGGTCATCTTTTGTTTTGAGGAGCTCGTGAACAGCCGTATTTTACTAATTAGAATAATTTTATAGCATTTTTAGCTATTAATCTTAGATTTTATTCTTGTAATTAACTTTTATGGCTTATATTTCATCTCCATCTTTGATTTGTACCTTGATTAAGAGTAGCTACCCCATTATCCAGGGTTATGACCCAACCCTAGAGTGGCTATTTAATGGGTATTCAATTTTAGAGCTTAATTGTTTATGGATTAATGATATTTAGTTTGATTCATACTTTAATTGTTGAACTGGTGGTTGCAAACGTTGATTCGTGCCTTTATGACTTAGAATCTTCTTGAGAAAGCGAGACTAAGTCTAGGAAATTTAGGCTAACAAGGAATTGGGGTACATTCAAGAGATTGATAGCCTAAATTAAAGGGTTAAACCTAGAGATAGTAATACCAGACTTGAGCCAATTTTGCTTGCATTGTTTGAACACTCAATTGGGATTGAGAAAGTAAATTAGGGCAAAGTCACTGAAACTACCGAGAGGTATAGAGTGAGCAACTATGTGCAAAGGTTATATCATGATCCCAAATATAACAAGTTTGTCCTAAATTTTAGATCCCATTAGATACTCACCTAGGTGCAAGTCACTTCCCTATTGCTTTTTATCAATTGAGAAACAAAAACATTGTACTAGATTATTTTCAGCATTCAGTAGCATTAAAAGTAGAATAAAAACAAAACAAAGCATGGTTAGAAGTGCAACTAAGAACAACATGCATAGCTAGATTGGATAGAAACGCAACTCCCAATCAATATTAGCTCCTTGTGGATATCGATCCCGACCTTTCGAGTAAAAGCTGCATCGACCACTATTTTCCATTTCATAGTGGTATAAGGTTGGAGTCGATCACTTTTTGGCATCGTTACCGGGGATCTAAATGATTTTGGCTATCTATCTGACTAGTTTTGTGTCTTGTTTTTCTTTCTTTTTGTTTTACTAACTTGTGCAAGTCAATTAATTCAGGTAAAACATGGCAAACAATGATCCTATTGGAAATGTTCTCTCGGGGGAGGAGGTAGATGATAATGGTGAAGATGAGGTGCCTCTAGTACCTCAAGCTCAAATAATAAGCCGCCAGGCCAATGACAACATTCCTGACCCTCCCCCAGCTCCCCCACGAGTTACTCCTTGGGTACTTCCAAATGAAGGTTATGCAAGTGCAATTGTCCCACCCCGGATCCGAGTGGGCAATTTCCGAATTACAAATGTTATGTTGACTTTATTGGAGAAAAGAGGATACTTTACAGGAGCTACCCATAAAAATGCATATAAACATCTAAAGAGCTCTGTGGATACCTACTGGGGAAGCAAACAGACAAATGTGTCGGAGGATGCATTGAGACCGAAATTTTTCCCTTTTTCATTTAGAGGGAAAGCTTTGGACTGGCTCGAAAGACTTCCCAACCATTCCATCACTGCGTGGGATGAGTTGGTCGACAAGTTTATAGCCAATTTTTCTCGCAAGGGCATATGGCGACATTGAGAGATGAGATCCCGGCCTTTAAACAGGAACCTAATGAACCACTTCATGAGATCTGGGAAAGGTATCGGACTATGGTGAAAGAATGTCCTAACAATGACATGACCAAAGTAATGATCCAGCAAACATTCTACAGTGGCATCAACACGACCAATCAGTGTATAGTGAACTAACTAGCAGGGGAAACTTTATGAATGCACCTTATGCTGAGGCGTATGAGATACTGGATAAGATGGTAGATACTTCTTAGATGTGGCACAGTCAAGCTAATGTGACACAAGGTGATCACACTATCATTCACCTGCACAAAGAGCTCCATAACCACGACCAAGCAATAGCAGAGTTAACTACAATAATGAACCAGTTGGCAAAATTTTAATTGTAGCAATTTCAAGCGCCAAGACAAGTGAATTCCATGGAAGGGGTAAACATGTTGGTCAACAAGAGGCGACAAAGAGGTCAACAAAGTCAAGGAAATCTGAATCAATATGAGCAAGGTAGTTGTGGTTTCAACCAAGATGATGGGTATGATGATCAAAGTGAAGAATTTTAGTATGTGAACAACTACCAAGGACAACGGGGTAATGCTCCAAACCAACAACAATAGTAGAGATCTCAAGAAAATTGGGGGAATCAAAACCAACAAGGAAATAGAAATTGGGGGGAATAACAATCAAAATTGGGGCAACCAGAACAACTAGGGCAACTGTGGTGGCAACAATAGCAATTGGGGAGGAATGAACAACCAAGGGGGTGGAATAATAGTAATAAAGGGAATCGGCGGCCAGGCTTTCAAAGGCCTCCGATGTATCAGCAACCGAAAAACTCGCCTCCATTTCCATCCCAAGGTCCTAGCTCATCAAATAATGAGATGGGGAGGATTGAGTTTATGTTTGAGCAAATGGTGAAGAAAAACGCTGACTCTGATGCCCAGTTGGCATCCCATAATACTTCTATCCGGAATTTGGAGGTCCAACTTGGCTAGATTTTGTAATCTATGAACACTCTCCCTAAGGAGACATTACCTAGTGACACGGTAGTAAACCTGAAGGGTGGGAACAACACCGGCCATGCTATGGCAGTGACCACAAGGAGTGGTAGAGGTGGTGAAACAAGTACCTCCAAGCAAAAGGAAGTTGTGAGTGACGAGGTTGAAGTGCAAGATGATGATGTTCCAATAGCCGATGAGCAAGTGAGTGAAGAGAATTTGAATGCTTAGGTGAGAATTGATATCTATGACAATGAGGTGGAGACTATAAATGACGTGAACCCGTCTAGGGAACACATAATAGACATACTGAAAACGGTAGTGCCCAAGGTCAAGGCTTCTTTGCAAAGTCCTGCTCCACCTTACCCTCAAAGACTTGCGAAGCAAAAAAATGAAAACCAATGCAAGAAATTTATTGAGATGATGAAAAGCTTGTCGATCAATGTTCCTTTGGTGGAAGCTCTTGAGCAAATGCCGGGATACGCCAAGTTTATGAAAGACTTGGTGACTAAAAAGAAATCTATGGATTGTGAGACCATAAAAATGACTCATCAAGTGAGTGAAATTGTGCACTCAATGGCTCCAAATCTTGAAGATCCCGGAGCATTCACCATTCCATGTACCATTGGAAGTGCGGATTTTGCAAAGGCCTTGTATGATTTGGGAGAAAGTATAAATTTGATGCCTTACTCCATATTCAAAGCTTTGGGTATTGGTCAACCGAAAGCCACTTCAATGAGATTGCAAATGGAGGATAGAACAATGAGGATGCCGATTGGTATTATTGATGATGTTCTGGTTCGGGTTGACAAGTTTATTTTGCTTGTGGATTTTATAATTCTAGATTGCGAAGTCGACTATGAGGTGCCTATAATATTGGGAAGGCCTTTCTTAGAAATAGGGAAGGAATTGGTTGATATGGAAGTAGGGGAGCTCACCTTCCGGGTGTGTGACAAAAAAGTTATCTTCCATGCGTGCTAATCAATGAGGCAGCCGAATAGTACTAAGGTTTGTTCTTTTGTGGATCTGGTGATGGAAGTGATAGTTGATGACATGAGTATCATGATCAATGTGGAGGATCCTTTGGAAGCTGTATTGTTGAACCATGATGTGACTGAGGATGAAGGCTTGGTAGAGCATGTCAATGCTTTGCACAGAATGGGTTCTTACTCCTATGAGCCCCATAAGCTTTCCTTGGATCTTGAGAATAGAAAGACTTCACCTACAAAGCCATCAGTCGAGGAACCTCTTGTATTGGAGTTGAAGCCTTTGCCTTCACACCTCAGGTATGAATTATTAGGCCCTAGTTCAACTGTACCTGTTATTCTTTCTTTGTGCCTTACTAATGTGCGGGTAGATTCCACCATTGAGGTGCTTCAAGGAAGGAAGAAGGCAACTGGATGGTATCTAGCCGATATTTAGGGAATAAGCCCCACCTTTTGCATGAACAAGATTATACTTGAGGATGATGACAAACCCTCCGTGGAACATTAAAGGAGGTTGAACGAGGCTATGCAAGAGGTCTTAAAGAAGGAAGTGATCAAGTGGCTAGATGCAAGGGTTGTGTACCCGATCTCGGATAGTTCATAGACTTTATCGGTACAATGTCTCCCAAGGGTGTTATGACTGTGGTCACAAATGAGCAAAACGAATTAATCCCCACTACGACTGTCACCGGATGGAGAGTATGCATGGACTACCAGAAACTGAACAAAGTGACCGGCAAAGATCATTTTCCATTGCCCTTTCTTGACCAAATGCTGGATAGACTTACCGGGCGTGCCTACTACTGCTTTTTAGATGGGTACTCAGGTTACAACCAGATTTTTATTGGTCCGAAGGACCAAGAGAAAACCACCTTTACATGCCCGTATGGGACCTTTGCATTTTTACGGATGCCATTTAGTTTGTGTAATGCACCGGCTACCTTCCAGCTGTGTATGATAGCTATCTTTACGGACAGAGTGGAGGACTTCTTGGAAGTGTTCATGGATGATTTTAGTGTTGTAGGTGACTCCTTTAAAGAATGCTTAAAGAATCTTGACAGGGTTTTGGTCCGATGTGAAGAGACAAATCAAGTGCTTAACTGGGGGAAATGCCACTTTATGGCCGAGGAGGGCATTGTCCTCGGCCATAAGATCTCAAAGAATGGTATTGAGGTGGACAAGTCAAAGATTGAAGTGATTTCAAAACTTTCTCCTCCTACTTCCGTCAAGGGGTTAGGAGCTTTCTTGGGCATGCGGGGTTCTACCGAAGGTTCATCAAGGACTTTTCAAAGATAGTGAATCCCTTGTGCAAATTATTGGAAAAGGAGGCAAAGTTTGTGTTTAATGATGAATGCATGAAAGCTTTTGAACTTCTCAAGTACAAACGGACAACCACTCCTATTATTACCGCACCCAATTGGAGCTTACCTTTGATCTCATGTACGATGCAAGTGATGTTGCGATACGAGCGATCTTGGGGAAAAGATTGAACAAGATGTTTCACCTGGTGTATTATGCAAGAAAAACTATGAATAATGCCCAGGTTAATTACACGGTGATGGAAAAAGAGTTGCTAGCCATAGTGTTCGCCACGGAAAAATTTAGGCCTTATTTCGTGGGTGCCAAGGTGATTGTTCATACTGATCACGCAACACTCCACTACTTGATGATAAAGAAGGATTCTAAAGCTCGGTTGATGAGATGGTTTTATTGATTTAAGAGTTTGACCTTGAAATTGTTGATCGAAAAGAGTGTGTAAACCAAGTGGCGGACCACTTGTCCCGCTTGGAGGAGGAGGGGAGGCCCCATGATGGTCTCGAAATTAATGATTCATTCTCGGATGAACAACTCCTCTCTATATCTTTGAATAGTATGCCTTGGTTCGCTGATGTTGCCAACTTTCTTGTGACCGACATTATCCCTTGTGAGCTCTCTTCTAACCAAAGGAAAAGGCTTAAACGGGATAGCTTGGACTATTACTGGGACGAGCCTTATCTTTTCAAGATTTGTAATGATGGTGTGATCTGGAGGTGTGTTCCGGATGAGGAGAAAATGAGTATTCTTGATGCTGGCCATTCCTTGCCTTACAGTGGTCATCATGGCGGGGCAAGAACTACTTCAAAGGTGCTCAGCTGTGATTTTATTAGCCTACATTGTATAAAGATGATAGTGATACTGTAAAGAGATGTGATGAGTGTCATAGAGCTGGTGGAATTTCCACGAAGGATGAAATGCCTCTCACTACTATTCTTGAGGTTGACATATTTGACATGTGGGGCATTGACTTTATGGGACCTTTTGTGAGTTCATGTGGTAACACGTACATTCCGATTGCTATTGATTATGTTTCCAAGTGGATTGAAGCGGTAGCTTTGCCTAACAATGAGGCACATAGCGTAGTGGCTTTCTTGAAGAAAAACATTTTTACAAAGTTTGACACTCCTAGGGCGATCATCAGTGATGAGGGTTCTTATTTTTGCAACAAGGCCTTCGATACTTTACTTTCCAACTATGGTGTCAATCACAAGGTATCAACCCCTTATCATCCCCAGGCTAGTGGTACCATTGAGGTCTCCAATAGGGAGATAAAGAGCAGATTGTCAAAAACTGTCAATGCAAATAGGACTGATTGGTCAAAGAAACTGGATGATGCTTTGTAGGCTTACAGGACTGCTGACAAGACTCCAATTGATATGTCTTTGTATTGGTTGGTATTTGGGAAAGCATTCCATCTTCCAGTTGAGTTAGAACATAGGACCATGTGGGCGCTGAAGAAGTTAAATCTTGAGTGGTATGTTGCAGCAAATCTCCGGCTAGAGCAACTCAATAAACTTGATGAGTTTAGGTTCCATGCCTATTCTAGATCGTCCTTGTATAAGGACAAGATGAAGTACTTACATGACAAGTATTCCCAGAGTAAGGAATTCAAAGAAGGTGATTTGGTTCTTCTATTCAATTTTCAGTTACGACTGTTTTCGAGAAAGCTCAAGTCAAAATGGAGTGGCCCTTTTTAAGTGGTGCATGTAACTCCGTTTGGTGCTCTTGATCTGAAAAACAAAAATGGTGAAATCTTCCAAGTTAATGGGCACCGAGTGAAGCACTATCTTGGCAAGTTTGATGATAGCCAAGTGGTGGCAATGATCACTCAAGTGATTGATGGTAACCTGCGTCGTGCCGCGACGTTAAATCAGGCTCTTCTTGGGAGGCAACCAATGTGTTTTTCTTTCTTTTTGATTTTCTTCTTAGTGTAGGCTTTGTTTTGGACTAACTGGTTGTGAAGTTTGTATAGGAATTTTTGATGTAGTGTAGGACTAATACTGGAAAATTTGGCTAAGTATGCAAGTGAACCGCTGACCACACTCAAAATTCTGCTGTCAGCGAAAGCTTTTCACGGGGGCTTTATTTGGTAGCGGATGCGGACTTGAAAAGTCCAAAATGTGACCTCTCTCAAGTTTGAACCGCGTCTGCGGTGGCTTTTTTGCGGTCCGCATTCCGCGGTCGCACCTATTTTTCTTCTCTCAGCGGTAGTGTTGATTCTATAACTTTTCAGAACAGCCAAAGCGCAGACCGTAGTGGAATTCTGCGGTCGTGCCAGGTATGTCGGTGTGGGCCCTAGTGTTTTAGTATGAAAAGAAGGGCCCTTCTCCTTTTACCCTTTTCGCTCTTTGCACTCTCAAAATAAAGAGCCTACTGTTCATCTCCTATACTTTGAGCCTTAAAATGCATAACACTAATTAGAAATCAATTTCCAACACATATCAATCAACTACTGTTCATCACATTGCTTTTAAATTTGTGTTTTTCTTTTCTTTTAGTTTTAACTTCTTCTTTATAGTTAGGGTTTGATTAATCACCATAATATAGGCGTTGTTGATAAAAATTCATATGGGTACTTGTTGTATATGCCTAATGAGGGGTAGGGTTATTCATTTCATCACCTAAAATAGCCTAAGTTGTATGCTACTGAAAACCCTTGGTTGCCCATTCTTATTATTTGAATTTCGCGGCTGCGATCGTAATTTCGCAGCTGCGGTCATAATTCCACTGTCAGCGTTCATCTAAACTCCTGAGTAAAAATGGTTTATTTTCGCGATCAGCGGTGGAAATTCTGTTGATAGCGGCCTGCTTTACGCGGCCGCATTTCCTTTTTTACAGACAGCGAATTCTAAGTTTAGAGAATTACAGAATTGGGTCCGCGACCGCATTTTATTTTCCGCGGATAGCGATACAACTTTCCCGGCCGCGCCCATAATTTCTCTCTCAGTGGTACCTAAAATTCAGGGATTGGGTAGGCTTATTCCCAACATTTCACGAACGCGATACTTTTTTTGCGGTCCGTGGTTGCCTTTACACGACCATGCCACTTTTTCTGCGGTCAGCAGATCCTGATTCTGAGAGGCAGTTTATGCAAGTCCTCTGCTATTCTTTATTTCCATGTGCAATGTTTTAGCTTCAACTGCAATGCTTAACCATATGATTGATACATTGTTCTGACTTTGTTTTATGGCATATTCTATGCAGACAATGGCCAAACCTAGAGGTGGAAGTAATAAACAAAAAGGGAAAGCAGAATCCTCCCGAGAAAGGGGAAGAGGAAAGATCAAGTTACCCTTAGAAGTACAACAATCCATTGGGAAAATGCGAAAGGCCATCAAAGTTGCGGATAGAGCCGCATCCCATTATGAAGAAAGTGAATATGTGCCTTTCTGAGAAGTTTCGGAAGGTGATTCTGTACCTACTTATGTCCCGGATTTCCCTAAGAGTTAACGACTGGTGGATTTACCCACCTCTTATACTGAGTCATCTGATGACTCAGAGGGAGGTAGTGAGGTGTTGGGATCATCTTCCTCACATACTGCAACTCCGGCCTTACCAGCTGCTTCTGTTCCTGCTGCTATTGATGTTGATGCTAAGATACCGGATGATGCAAGAGAGGGTGACACCCAAGCACGGGGGTTGGAGAGAACAAGGAACACTGTGGTATGGCAAGAACGACTCGTTAGTGAGAAAGCCTATCACAAATTCAGGGAATGGTGGCCGCAGAGGTCTCTCACCCTCGAGAGGCAATTTATATAGAGGGATCTTCTACCCTAGAACCCTAATGTGAAGAGTCAATTTGATGACAGAGTGGGGTGGAAATTCTTTACAAGCAAGCTGCCGGAGGCCAATGAATATTTGGTCAAAGAGTTCTATGCCAACGTAGCCCATATAAAAAAGGGCACCTATATGACCAAGGTACGCAACCTGAAGATTAGATTTGATGGCAAGACTCTGAATGACTATGATGGGTTCAATGATGAGGATGAGTCCCTGTATCTGGAGAAGGTGACTATGGAAGACTTAGCCCGCCCTTGGCTTGCATCAGTGATTGCTCTTCCGGGGACTACTCCAGCTTGGCTGACACCTGGGGTCCCGATCTACAGGAACACTTTGAGCTTCGAATCGAAGGGGTGGGAAACTTTTGTGTGCAGCCGGTTAGACCCTACTACGCATGACAGTGATATGCCGGTCTCCCGGGCTATTATTGTGGGGGATATCACGGGGTACCCGATCAATGTCGGGAATATTATGTCCAAAGTGGTTAACAAGGATGAGAGGTCATATCCTTTCCCAAACTTCCTCATCATGTACTTGGAGGATCAGGAAGTAGAAGGAAGGGATTTTGACACCAAAGTGAGACCAAAAAGGCCATTTTCATGGTACAACCTTCAGGGTCCGGACAACCCCAAGTCTAAGGGCAAAGCCACCACTTCCACTGGCCAGTCTGAAGAGCTAGCAGTGGTGGTCATTGGTTCTGAGCCTTCCACTGCCATGCCATATCCTCCCTCCGGACCATCTTCCTCTATTCTGACTTTAGTGCCTTCTTCATCAACATACCCTCTAACTACAATGAGGGTTAAACAGACTCTTTCCAGCATCAACAACCGGATGCAGGCGGCTACATCTAAGCCATTTGTCATATCCAGAACAGTGATAGCTCAGTCAGTTCCAACTTAGCCTCAGGTGCCCGCTTTAGTGGAGGAATCTCTCAAGGAGTGTCTGGACAACCAGAAGAAGCTCCTGGATAACCAAAAGCTTATCATGAATGCTTTGGAGGCACAAGGTAAAACAATCAAGGACCTGGGAAAAAAATGGTGAAGAAGACTCGGGCCTCAAAGGATTCAGTAAAGCTGCTAAGGAAGGATGTTGAGACAATTAGATCAGCTGGAGACATCCATTGGACCTACTCTTGGAGGAGCCAGTTCCAGTAGCTCAGGCAGCATAAGTACCAGAGCAGGAGGCTGACAGAGAGCCCATGAGGAGAGGAGTGATCCCCTAGACTGAGGATTTAGAGATTGAGCTGGGGGACCCCGATGGAGGTGACTCAGGCCAGCCACAGGACCCAGCCAGTGATCCCATGCAGATAGGGGCATCATAGGGAGTTTTCTTTACTCTCTACCTTTCCTCTATTCTATTTTTGATGATAGCATTGAGGACAATGCTACTTTTTATTTGGGGGGGGGGGGGTTCCTTACTTTGATGATATTTTGGATATTTTGTTTGTAATAACCTTGATACTATTTTCCGTTATTCTCGTACTTTTTACTTTTGTTGTCTTTATAAAGTTACTCTTCCACGTATATATTCATTTTCTTTTTATGTATATTCTTCTCGATCCCTTATTGTACATATTCAGTTTACTTTTCGTATTTTACTTTATAACTTCTTTAGCAATTTTCCTTAATATCATAGTGTCACGACCCCAAAACCAAACAGGTCGTGATGGCGCCTATCATGGAACTAGGCCAGCCGACACAAACCCAAAACCAATGAATATCTTTATCCTTAGGATAAAATCAAATTTGTTTAATAATAAACATTTAAAAGTGCTTAAAACAAATCAATAACGCGGAAAGAAAGCCTGACATCAGGGTGTCACTAGTCATGAGCATCTACTACAACTGCCTGACAACATCAAGACCAACATGGCCGGGAAAATCACTGAATACAACTAAGGAAAATAAGGAGGGAGAAAAGCAGGGCTGCAATCGCTAGGCAGCTACTTTGCTAACTTCGATGAGCCTGCCACTGAGTAATCAACACTCGCTACCGGATTCAGAAATACCTGAATCTGCACACAAGATGCAGAGAGTAATGTGAGTATGCCAGCTCAGTAAGTAATAAAAGTAAATAAAGACTGAGCAATAAGAAATCACATAATCTACGTCGTAACATCATAGTAAGTACATGATGTTTCCAAAAAAGTATATAAATCAAGTCATCTCGTCAAAAATCAAAAATCAGTAAAAATCCTTCGAAACTGTCTTTCAACAATTTTTCAAAACAAAGTGATAAAATAGTGAAAACATAATCAGCCCCTCGGGCAAAACTCACTCGTATACAGTCCCTCGGGCAACATAAATCACAAACAGTTGTCACACCTCCTTTTTCCTACTATTACTACACCCCGGGAAGGGATATAATAAAAGGAAGGAGTTTTTCCAATTTAAGGACAGTCGGGACGAGATTTATTTATTTAGTTTCAGAGTCGCCACTTGGGAAGTTAATGGTGTCCCAAGTCATCGGATGAATCCCGAACCGAGGAAAATTTGACTCTGTTAACAGTCCGCGAACTAGAAATCCGGATAAGGAGTTCTGTTAATCCGGGAGAAGGTATTAGGCATTCCCGAATTCCGTGGTTCTAGCATGGTCGTTCAACTGTTGTATTTGTTTTTATCTGATTTTTATATATGTTCCTTTTTATATGCATTTTAATATTCCGCTTTATTATTTAAAGAATTACAACGTCGTGAAAATGTATTTTGGACCACGCCGTACCAGTACGCTCGTGGCTTTTAACACATTTCAACTTCGTTGAGACTTGTATTTGGATCACATAAATGTGCATCCGTATTAAGAAGGTAATATTATTATAAATCGTGCCTAGATTATCTACGTCTTGTTAACTTTGGGAAAGTCCGTGAAGTTTACTAAACGGTCCTTCCAAATCTAAGGTTTTTATAACAATTATTTGAGGGCCCCGCAATTGTGTATTCAATGTGGTGAGGCTCATCTCATTTTTATTTAAAGGTCAATCCAAAAGTGAACTACATTTTTCTATTAAATTTGTCTCTAAAAATAAAGAGAAAGTCCTAATTTATTGTTCAAGACTTAACTTTGTTCAGGTCCACAAGCTATACAAGAAACGTTTCAGCTGGGCTTGCAACGACTCACATACCCAATATCTAATTTAACTTAGGCTTACTAGTCTATTTGCACAGACCAAACAACCCAAATTCCAAATTACACAAAAATGAGTATCCACGAGAATTTATACCAAGGGATTGGATGACCATAAGCTTTGGCCCAGGTTCGAACGCACAGTGCATCAGAATTGAACAATTAAACCACATTATGCTTCTATTCGATTTGTGCAATGCCTGCTGAAATTAATCTTAACTGATCTATTCAAGGTGAAGATACATAATCCGATTTTAGTTTCGACTAATGTCGCTAATTAAATGGAAATAAACAATTCCATGATCTTCTCAAATGAAATGAACGCTTAGTGCCTGATTCTTACCCAAATTATAATGCTAACTTAAGAAATACTACTCAATTTAATCGCATGACACTAATTACTGCTGTATACCAGAGAAATATGTTTAGCTTGAAACTAGTTTTACTGTGACCATCACAATTGCAATTCCAAACAAGTAGCTGATTCACATTTTAACAGAGAAGTGTACTAAAATGAGCACTAAATAAACTCAAGTTCAAATACTCCCAAAAAACAGTCCCATACAAGTCTCAAACAATGCAAAGCGATAGAACCAATCTTGACTTAGCAATTCCTAATTCAATAC
Organism: Nicotiana glauca; assembly: GCA_026770625.1. Taxonomy (NCBI): domain Eukaryota; kingdom Viridiplantae; phylum Streptophyta; class Magnoliopsida; order Solanales; family Solanaceae; genus Nicotiana; species Nicotiana glauca. Next base: position 1,296 of record MU756035.1, on the reverse strand, counting down.
ATTTCAAACAACTAAACTAACAATGACACGTTGTTATGCAGATTGTAGCTACAGGCAATCATGTGAGCTGGATCTGGAATACTACTTCTTTTCATTCCAAATTGAGGTTACATCGAGAGGAATTCAAAGAGCGTACCTTGATTTCAGTCAACAGAGAACAAGAGGAGGTTAACAGCAAAGATATTCAACAATAACAGGAGACGATAGCAAAGAGAAAACCAATTAACAGGACAGATTCCAAACCAGTCAGCCCCAGGAATGATTTGAAAATCAGCATGAAACAGAAATCACCACACACAATTCGACTATCTCAATTGAACCTCAAATCAAAACCCAACACTTTAAACTCATTCAACCAAATAGTTCCACTGAAATTAATAACACAGAACTCCAGCTATTGGACTCTAAGAAAACTACCACTGAACCCTTGTTAAGAATTGGAAAATTAAGCTAATGAAACAGTAGAATTTTTTTTTGGATTTTTTTTTTGGAGATTTTATCTCATTTTTTAGAACTAAGAATTAGATGATGATTTGAATCTGAAAGTTGAATTTCAGACCTGAAACTGGAAGAAATTGTTTGGGGGAAAATTTTTTGAGTCTCTCTAACTTCTTCCTCAAGGCATAGTGATGCCTTTTTATAGGCACAAAAGAAGCCTATCAAATTTTCAACTTTCTCTTTTAGTCCTTATTCAATTTCAGTTTTAGTCCTTTATTTCCTAACTTGGGTCACAAGTTAGTACATTAAACATATTGACCCTTATACTAAAGCCCTCTTATGGAAAGTCCCAGAAGACTCTAGTTGTAACTACAACATTCTACCATATCCCAAATACCTGAACTACCCCCAACTTCAGTTAATTAATCCAAACCCCCACCCATGGTTGAATCAAAACAATCAACTATTGGTATCATATATCATAAAGATTTGAAACTCAACTAAACTATCATCCGAAAATCACCTAATCAGAATGAATCAACACAAAACTAATTAAAAGAAAGAATTGATCAGAAATGAAGATTAAAAACAATATGGATTGCCAATCTAACAAGAAGCAACAGATTACCAAGAAGTTATTCGACTGAAATTGATCAATTAAACTGATTAATCCTAAACTAACACCTAGCAACTGACCGACTGAAACTAGATAAAACTAACCATTAATCTGTGATTGAACAAATCCAGGTAAGTCAGACGAACAACTAAAAGACTCAGAACCCTAAGATGGAGGGAGAAACAATAGACATGCAAATTATAACTGGCAATCAACCTAGATGAAAAATGAGAATGAAATCA
>MU756034.1:114388-126384 GCA_026770625.1 Nicotiana glauca | reverse complement strand
GGGGGGGGGGGGGGGGGGGTAGAAGGATCCAGGTAAAAGTATAGAGAAGGGCTCGTCAAGCGAAAACTCCTGCCCGAGAACCAATTGAGCGTGAATGGGTTGAAAGAAAAGTATCCCCATATATTGGAGAACATAAAGAAGAGAAGATGGGAGTCCTTCATTGAGCCACCTGCTGAGTTTAATGAATCCCTTGTTCGAGCATTTTACACGTCATATGGGACCTCCAAGACCAAACACCATAAACGCAACAGAGTTTTCACTAATGAAGTGCTTGTTCGGGGGAAAACAATCTTCTGCACCATCAAGGCCATCAATAAATTATACTTCCCAGGTTGGAGTGCAGGCACAACTGAGTATGATGAACAATTTAAGAACAGGGAAAGTGAGCGAGGGTGGATTGCATCCGTAATAGCAAAGGGCACTCCTGCTTGGATCAACTCAGGGCAAAATATCTACAAAGATAGTTTTTCAAGAGAGGGTCATTTCTGGCTCAGCTTTCTTACCTCTAGATTGATACCGACCCAAAACGAGACTGAAATAGCTATTGAGAAGGCCCTTCTCATCACCTGTATCATGAATGGTATCAAGATAGATGTTGGAGCTGTGATATTCCAAGAGATAGGGATTCGGGAAACACAGTCTGCTGCTTCACTTCTGTTACCTTCTTTAATCACCACCCTATGCAATGCCGTGTAAGTTCCTGTCGATGAGCACAAAGACAAGACCGGAAAGGAAACACAGGTCATTGATATCACCAGACTTAGTGATGTTGTTATCCCACCAGTGGTTCTAGTTCAGGAGCAGACTACTGAAGAGCCTTCAGACTCCCAGCCCACTGTAACCCTTCAGGTTACTGTGGCAGCATCTTCCACTTCCAAGCCTGCTTCTAAATCCACCACTGTCCAGCCTGCTACGGCCATTCCTGTTGTCTCAAAGCTTGGTCTATTGGCTCAGCATACCAATGCCAAGGTGGACCAGCTTTTGAAGACCTTGCCAAATCTCATAAAACAAGCCCTGACTCCGATGCAAGCCTCAGTGACAACCCTTCAACAACAACATTTAAAGTATGAGAATCGTTTGTAGCAACTTGAGTTGAGGGTGGAAAATATAGAGCGGGGGGAAGTTAGTGGATTGCCTGGACTCAAGGAGGAGGTTTCTTCTATGAAGACCGAGCTCCAAACTATGTAGAACTTGGAGTTCGATCTATTATCCCTCCTTCCCACAGATAGTGGCCAGGCTACAGGCACAATTCCTCCGGGCTTAGGTCTTGATTTCTCCGCACTGACGATTGATATCGCCCCTCCTCTAGCCCATATTATGATCTATTATGGGGAGGATTTTGGAGGTTCTAGTAAGTCAGAGGATGATGAGGAAGATAAGGGCAAGGATGAGGAAATCTCTGGATATTCAAGCGATGATGGCCCTCGGGATAAAGGAAAGCAGATTGCGGATGCTTCTGTCGAGGATGATATTATTGAGGATATTGCTATTGAATAAGTGGAGCAAGCAGATATGCAGAGAGCGATCCAGCAGTCTCTAGTAGACTTAGCCACCTTTACAGCTCCACGAGTCTAACAACTCACAGGCTCTAGCACCAGCCCCAGCTCCAACTCCAACTCCCGCTCTATACCAGTCTGACAATACTACTCCATTAGTAGAGGTCACTCCTCAGACCGAGCTCTCATCGGTCCTAGCTTCCACATCCGAGGGTGACCCCTCCATCACTCAGCCAACTACCGACTCCCATAGCACTTAGTGTGCCTCAAGGAGCCCCCTTAAACTCATATCTCTATTCTTATGCATTGGGGACAATGCATGCTTTTAGTTGGGGGTGGAGGGTAGCATTGTAGATATTTTTTGTGACATAGGAAATTGTTGTACATATGCATGTCCTTATGTCATAATCAAACTCATGTACTTATGTGTATCTTGTGTTCTGTATTTATTAGTATGATTTTGGTACATGAGTTGTATTGTGTAGTTCATGATGTTGTTAATATTAGTGTTTGTTTTGTGTTCATATTAGTGTTGCGTGAATATGATACCGTTTTCCATATAATAAAACAAACAAAAAACAAGTAGCTAGTAATTACTAATCAATTCCCCTTGTTTTTTCTTCTCCCAGTTCTTTTCCAAGGGTGTAATAGTATAACCAGGATAGTAGAATGAATCGTATTGACTGGTTTGGTGTAATTTCCTAGTATCAAGCATGTGTGTCTGTACATAGCGTATACCCTTCCGCGTGTGTATATATATATATAAAAGAGATCAATTGTGTGAACATGTGCCTATGATGAAAACTTTGAGTGCCAAGTGTTGACTCGAAAGCATCAAACTATGTGAGTGAAATAGTTCATGTGCCATATGTGTGTGAGTTCTCTGTGTGTATATAATTCTTGTGTTTACTTCTATCATCCAGAACTTGCCCGGTTGATATTTCAATGCTAATGATAGTATGTTTGGTTGGAGGAATGATATTAGGCATTATTTGTTTTATTTGTAAAACCTCTTTAGCCTTTCAAGCCTACCTTTGCATAAATAATATCACTAGTACCCATTTTGAGCCTTTAAACCTTTTCTTTGGCTAACTCATTACAAAACTTTCCCCTTTTGTAAAATAATTTCCTCTCTTGAACTCGTCCCTCCTTGAACATCGAGAATGAGGCTAAAAGACTAAGTTGGGGGTGGTGTCAAAGTGGAGATTGGTAAGGTTGTGCATTGAGTCTAAGACCACATGCCTCAATGTGTTTGTATTAAATTACTCAAACTCCAAAAGAAAAGAAAAAATGTGCATACAAAAAAGAGAGATATGTGTATATATAAAAATTATGGAGCCTCGAATAAAATTAGGAGAGGTATATAAGGTGGTTGTATATTAGAAACTAGATGCAAATGAGGCTATGGGGATTTGAAAAGAAGCAAAGTGCAAAAGAATGAAAAATTGTGAATAGTGTTCAAGGAGGGTGAAGTCACTTGTATCAAAATGCTTATCCGACCCTTCCCTAAACCTACATTACAATCTTAAAAAGTTCTTATGGGACCTCCAACTGAACATTCTTGAATAAGAGATGAATTAAAATAAGGGCAAGCTTATGGTATGAGATGTTGTAACACTTGAAGTTTTTTTGTGAGAGAGAGTGTTTTTGTAAAATTTGTCCCTTATGTTGTATTGTAAATATTGGGATTTTGGGACCTTCTCTCTAGTGAGGGTACATGAACTATGGAGTTAAACAAAAGTTCAGCTCTTGCGTCAAAAGCAATTGCACTCAGCTGAGTGTAACATTTTGTCGCAATGTCTGAGGCTTAAGGTTCACAAGTTGATTAGATTTCCTTGTATATACTATCGGTTCAGGAAGGATAAGCAATTGAAAATGCATGCTTGGAGTACTAGCAACGAACACCACATGTGGTCATTACTGCTTCATGTTTTGTAAATGAAGTCTAGAATAGGCTAAGGTTGTTTTAGTTGCTTGAGGACAAGCAAGAGTTTAAGTTGGGGGTGTTGATGTGCCGGAGAATTTCGGTACATTTCAATACTAATTGCTTAGATTTTAGCTTATTTTAATGCAATTATTTCCTTTACTTATGTAGTTTTGGTATTTCTGCAGTACATAAGGACTAAAGACCCAAGAGCATGGAAATGGAAGCAAAAAGACAACAAAAAAGAAGAATGTAGCAAAAATGTTGGTCTGCGACACACTATGCGATCGCAGATCATAGATGTGAGCCGCAGAATGCACACTCAAATCACAGACAAAAGCAGAGCTCTAGGTAAATCTCAAGTCAAGAATGCGGTCCATTATGCGACCGCCGAACCTTTCTGCGAGCCGCAGAGTGGACCTCAAATCAACCATGAAGGTCGCTGAAGGATGAAGATGCAATGCAAAATGCAATCGCATTTCTGCAATGCAAATCGCATAATTGGAATGCGATGAAGATCTGAAAATAGGGTTTCAGTCTGTGATGGGGACGTTTAAGATGCAGACTGCATATACGCTTTGTGACGAGAATGCAGTCGCATTTCGGACCTGAAAGGGTATTTTTGTCCGTTTTCTGTCCCGATTTTTAGTCTACTATAAATAGATTTATGATGGTTTTGTGGGCTCATCTTGTCTAGTCTTTGCACTATATTCCAAGACATTAATATTCCTCACTTTTGGAAGATTTTGGGTGAAGATTCTCTACTTTGTAAGCATTTATGACATTACATACTCTTTGGATTTTGTATTGTAGCATGAGTAGCTAACTTTAAATATTAAGGTTGTGGACCCTAAATGGGTGTTTAACATTGAATATATATATATAATGGTTGGTTGATATTTATTTATTTCTCGTGCTTCGTTTATTGTTGGTGGTTGCAAACATTAACAAGTGGCAATAAATTCTACCTTGCTTGGGAAAGTGAGTTAGAATTTGGTAGAAGTAAATATCAAAGACTCAAGGCTTTAAACCTTGTTTAATAAAATCGCTTAGGGATAAGTGGGTTTTATTTGGCATTTAATGATTGTTATTAATTGCAACTCTTTTATATTTGGGAAAATTATAAAGAGGAAATACTACCCAACTATTGGGAAATATTGGGTAGTCACTTAGGCATCATTTGCATATCAAAAGGACCGACCATTAGAAATATATCATATTAACACCGATAGCATTACATTTCATTAAATGGGACACAACTTTGGTTTATTTAATCCTTTTAATTAAATCTTCAATATTCCAACTAGTTGTTACTTCAAAACAAACTCAATTCATACTCTTGTCACTATTAATCCACACTCTTGTTACCGGTAACTGGATAGAATTACGACTTTAGTCGAGCAACACACTATTCTAGTAACCTTTTCACACTTATTCCCTGTGGGATTCGACCCCAACCTTGTTGGGTTATTGTATTTGACATCGACCGCCTTACACAAATTATAAAAGTGTAATTTGAGCGTATCAGTTACAGCTCTGGATATCGCCTTTGTTCTTATATAGCGGAACCATTGTACTCCACCTCCACTCTTCAGGCATCTTATTAGTCTTGAATATAACATTAAACAACCCACTAAGTCATTCCAAGCCTTCTCTACCCACACACCACCAAAGTTCAACCGGAATTTCATCTGGCCCGGTAGATCTTCCCCTCCTCATCTTATGCACTGCCTCCATAACCTCATCGACCTCAATGTCCCTACAATAACTTAATTCATGGGGGTTGTCGACATTCCTCAATTCACCTAGCACAATATCCTGATCCCCTTCTTCATTTAGAAGATTATGAAAGTTGGTTTGCCATCTCCTCTTAATCTGGTCATCCCCCATTAAAACTTTGTCGTCATCATCTTTTATGCTCCTCACTTGGTCCAGATCCCGAGCCGTCCTCTCTCTCACCTTAGCGAGTCCGAATAACTTCTTCTCCCCTCCTTTGTTCCCTAATTCCTCACATAGATGAGCAAAAATTGCCGTCTTAGCCTCCATTACTGCCATCTTCGCCTCCTTCCTGGCTATCTTATATCTCTCACTATTCGCTCTCTTCTTATCCTCTCCAATGCTCCATACGAACCACCTGTACGCCACCTTCTTCGTTTCCATTTTACCTTGGACAACTGCATTCCACCACCAGTCTTCTTTGTGGCCACCGGTGCGGACCGAAGGTATCCCTAACACCTCTCTCACCGCCTTCCTTATACAGTCAGCCGTCGTCGACCACATAGTATTTGCGTCCCCACTACTTTTCCAAGATCCCATTGCCGATAACCTTCCTTCCAACTACTGAGCTTTATCGTTAGTCAAGGCGCCCCACCTAATCCTCAAACGGCCTCGTACTGACCTCTTCTTCCTCCTTATCATAATACCAATGTCCATCACCAAAAGACAATGTTGTGTTGCTCGGGTTTCACCTGGGATAACTTTGCAATCCTCGCACAACCTTCTCTCACATCTCCTGAGGAGGAGAAAGTTAATCTGAGTCTTCGCCACCAAACTTTTGTAAGTAACCAAATGCTCATCCCTCTTCAAAAAACTTAAGTTCGCAATCACTAGATCGAATGCCTTGTCAAAGTCCAACAGCGAAGTGCCCCCTTCGTTCCTCTCCCAAAACTAAAGCCGCCATGCACCTCAATATAACCACTTGCAGACGACCCAATATGACCATTGAAATCTTCTCCTATGAATAACCTCTCGGAAGGTGGAATACTACGAACGATGTCATCCAACCCCTCCCAAAAGCACCTTTTAATCTCCTCATCCAAGCCTACTTGCGGCGCGTAGGCGCTAACGACATATAAAGTATACTCACCCACCACCTATTTAATAGTCATTAGTCTATCATTCACCCGCCTTACCTCTACCACCAACTCTCTAAGATGGCTATCTACCAAGATACCCACTCTATTTTTACCCCTTAGGACTCCAGAGTACCATAACTTATACCCATCCACATTTTTTGCCCCCGATCCAACCCACCTAGTCCCCTGGACACACGCCATATTAATCTTCCTCTTCTGAAGTATCTTCTCCAACTTTATAGACTTACTCAATAGCGAACCTATGTTCCATGAACCAATTCTCAACCTATAGTCTCATTTTCCCCCTCTACCTCCCCTACCTCCCATCCCACATCCTGACCTCGGCCCCACACTCTGCTCCACACTCTGAACCACCTGAGGACATGCCCTTAATCTATCATCTCATACTGCAACCACTATACCTACGACAAATCTCAAGAAGACTTGCTAGTGCACAACGAACAACGAATCAAACTAGAAGGAAACAAGTAACTACAAGTACACTAGTTGAATGATTGAACTATTGTGAACCAAAGTAACATCAATTTAGCTAACATCAAAAGGGAAACAGTAGAATGGGAGGTACCAACTCCCGAGAACCAAACCTGTGTTGATTTGTTGTATTCGATGTAGTTGTACACTCACACACCGCTTCCCATCGCCCATTGCGGACGCTTGTCCCGGATGCTATTCTTTTATAGTGCTCGTGCGCCTAACTTATCTCCACAACTTCGAGAATTTTTCTAAAAACATAGAAAATACCACGACCCAAAAACCACAAAGGGTTGTCACCGCTACCACTGGTGTAGCCCTAACAGTAGTAGGGGAAATGTAGGGAAAAAGCAGAGAACTACATAAAATTCACCAAGTTCTAAAATGGTACAACAAAATAAAAAAATAAAAGTTGAATCTTAGCGTAGTTTAATAAAACTCAACTAATTAGAAATTTTGAATCTTAGTGTAGTTTCACAAATAAAAGTTTAATCTTGAGTTAAAAAATTAGTACACAACAAAATTGGAAACGGTTAAGCAGATGTAAATCAAAACCTATATGTGTGTTGTAATTTGAATTTGGGTTACAATTTGAATTTGGGTCGCTTAAGAGAGTGGGTTTGACTGTTACGAGGGTGAATGCGAGATTTGTAGAATATTTGAAGTACTAGATGGTCTATGTTTGCACGAGCTTATAAAGGATTGAGTTTAATCTCACTATGGTATTATGGTAGTAATAGACTATATGTTTTATGAGTTATTGTGTATTTTGAACTATGGCTTTGAGCCAAATGGGGGATTATGCTATTGATTAGTTGATTGCACGGTTACGTGCCATGTTGGTTCCACTTTGAGGCGTACTAGTGAATCAATTATGGCTTACAGAGGTTGAGACCGATGATGGCTCGAGTAACAGAAATTTCAATACAGGTTATCTTATGCTTTATGGGTGTATGAGAAACATAAAATGCATTGAGTTGTTATTGGTAAAGGAGGTACGGTGTATAGAACAAGAAGTTGCTTGGTTGCATTAAGGTAAGGTCACATTCTATAGTGTCGGAGTGCTAATGGAGCATAAGTCGTTCGGTCTGTTTGATCGGTCTAATTACGGTTTGAGTAGAGTGGATGACTCTCGAGAATGGTTCTAATGGGTTCAAGATTTTACATGTAATAGTTGGAGATTTTCAGGTGTTATATTTGGCTAGAAACTGAGGTTTGCATTGGAGGGTGTCAAGACTCATGGTATTTCTATATCATTATGGATTATATATATCAGTATCATGAAGGTGAAGGTAATGGCATTAGATTAAAGTCTCTTCAAGGTAAGTATTTTGAAAGTGGTGCTTGTAGGGATATTTGAGAGAGTATTCAGCGGCTTATGAGCCTTAGACAATGTGGTTTTATGCTGGGGTCTCGTGTGGTGAGTCTAGGTTGAGGATTGCGGTATTATGGCAAGGAGAAGTATTAATTCTAAGGTAATTCAGAAGGAACTTGGATAAATAGGACAACTTAGTAGTAGGTCGGATTGGCATGGTAAGGGATACAGTTAGTTCTTTGGGTGTTTATGAGATAATGAGTATCTACAGATGCTTTATGGCAACGCTCTTAGGTTTTGATGGTTTGCGTAGCTTGGTTGAGTTAGAAGGAGTCAGTCCTATTGGTTTGGTTTTGTGAAAAGGGGATTCAGAGGGTTCTTGATGATTTCTACTACGGTTGGAGATGTATATTTTCTACTAGCGTGAGGAGTATGGGGTGTGTAGTGATTTTCTTCTAGATGGGATCAATGGAAAGTTCTTGGCTAGTTGAGTACGTAGCTACTTGTGTCTCGGAAAAGATATAAAGTTCTCATGTTTATCCTAGGATGGTATGGTATATGCGGTATGTTGTGTAGGATTGAGACTTGCATGTGTAAGGTCACAGTTCGGTTTGAAAGGAAGGTCACAAATTCTTAGGTAGCATAGTCAGCTTCAGATGACTAGGTAAATGATATCACTAATTTGTGCGGGCTTGATGATGGTATACATTTTAGAAAGGGCGATGTGTTTGAGTTGGGGATACTTCATTAGTATTGCGGCACTCTCTTATTGGATCGACTGCTGATATTCGAGTTTGCTTGGTGGTGCAGAAGAATTATATGAAATGATTCAGTATTATAGGTTTGTTATATATTCGAGCGGTGGAGTTGGGATCAGATATGGCGATTCATGCAGTTTATGGATTTTGAGACTGGGAGTTCTCACAAACAAGTTATTTTGCGGTTGTGGACCATGAAGATGCGAGCAAAGCTAGTCAGATGTTAGTATGTGCCATGATTAAGTCATTGTGAACTTTCGGAGAGTTTCTATCTGTTGCGAGTGACCAGAGTTGATTTAGGGTTCATTAAGTCTAGTATGGATGCATGTTCTTCATCGGATTGGAATTGTTGACTCCAAATTATTATTGTTGAGGTATGTGCCATTCGATTGTCATAGAGCTTATTCGTGTTTTGTAGTGATCTATGAGTTGCCATTCTGTGTTGCGAGAAGTTGTGATTGCTAGTTCTATGCACATATGGTGCTTTTTCTATTTGGGCTTTATAGCAGAATTTGAGTGAGACGAGTATTTGGGTGTTGCATGATTGATTGTGCATTGGATATGTTCTTTCGGGTTGTTTTACTTCTCTGTGGTTTTGGTGATTTACTTTTGGTACTAGACATCAAATTACGCGTGGTTGATGATTTTGAGCATGGTTACTTGAGGTGTCTCATGTGGACCAGTGTTTGGATAGGGCCGCACATTGCAGCGAAGTTATATAGAGGTATGATCCTTCGGGTTAGATTAATGTGTTCTAGTTCTACGAAGGGTGATGGGTTCTCAACATTGTGTTGTGGTAGTAGTGGTGAGCTTGCGGTACAACTCTCTCATTTGAGTCTTTTTTTTCCATGATTTGAGTACATTTGGACTATTGTGTATTGGTGCACGAGTCACATAGTTTGTTGCTTTAGATTGTATCGATGTGTCATGTCACTAGAGTAGTCGTGTTGGATGAGATAAGGTCATCGAGATGTAGGATGAATACTATCGAATTCGATTTCAGAATATTGGAAGGATAATATCGGGATTCGACTTTAAAATTTACTATGGTCCTTGCCGAAGGAGAGGGAGTTCCATGACTGGTTGATCTGAGGAATGGTTATGACTTTCTGCGTGTTTCATTCATCATTGGCAGTATATGAAAGTGTTGGAATGAGGTTTTGGTTTGATAAGAGTTTTATTACCGGAATTGGGTTGTTTGAGCAACTGTTGTGATTAAAAGTTATCGCTATGAGTGTCTGAATTTTCGATATATAATGTGATTTTCATCTTGGATTATCCCTAGGGACGGTTCTTGATTCATGTTATGCCCGAGGCACTAATTACGAGTGATTGTGAGGCAGTCCGAGGGACTGATTTTGTTGATATTATGCCCGAGGGGCAGTTTATGGTACATATTTTTCCCGACGGGCTATTTATGTTTCTATCACGTTTGCTCACTCTTTTATCACTCTTTTGAAATTATTGATAATTATTTTAAAAGATTTTATCGAAACTGAACATGATTTACGAAGTAAATGATTTCTGTACTGTATTGGAAGTGTCCCGCATTTGTTGTAGCATTTTGACGTGGTTTACGTATTTTCTTACTGCTCAGCTTTCATTTACTTTTATTACTTCTTGAGTTGGCGTACTCACATTACTCTCTACACTGTGTGTGCAGATTCAGGTATTTCTGAATCCAGTAGTGGATGTTGGTTGCTCAATGGAAGAGTCATCGGAGTTAGCAAGGTAGTTGCCCGACGTTTGCAACCTTGCTGTTCTCTCTCTTGTCTTCCTTAGATTTTTAGTATATTTTCAGACTCTTCATTGTATTAAGACCTTAGTAGATGCTCGTGACTTATGACACCCCGATGTCGGGCTTGTGTATTTATTTCACAATGTTCATTTATACTTATATTATGAGATATTTGATTAATTAAATGCTTAAAATGACTTTTATTAAATAATGGTTAATTCAAAAATTGTGTCGGCTGGCCTAGTTTCATGATAGGCGCCATCACGACCGGGTCGGTTTTAGGGTCGTGACACCAAGCCAACAGGGGCATTTGCATTTATACCCGCTTTTTGGGTCAAGTTTTAACTTGTACTCGCCTTGCAAAAAAATTATAAACGTACCCACTTTTTCGCTTAACTTCGGCATATGGGGCTGAAGTAGCAAAGGCAATTACGTAAAACTTTAGCATTCCAGTAGACGGTAATTGTTGAACTTACGCATAGTAGCTAAAGTTTTGTTCTCTATTTGCTAAAGTTTTATTTGTAATTGATGAACTTAAGCATAGTAGCTGAAGTTTTGTTCTCTATTTGCTGAAGTTTTTGTTTGTAATTGCACTAAATAAGCTGAAGTTTTTTTGTCCTGGATTCATTAATTTTGTCATTAAGATTTTTCAAAAACTTTAGCAGAAGGTGCTGAAGTTATTTAGTTCATTTATAAAATTTTCAGCAATAAATAAGATGAAGTTTTTTTTCCTGGATAAGCTTTTTCAAAAACTTCAGCAGAAGATGCTGGAGTTATTTAGTTCATTTGTAAAAATTTCAGCACTAAAAACTGAAGTTTTTTTGTCCTGGATTCATTAGTTTTGTTATAAAGCTTTTTCAAAACTTGCTTTTGTTAATTTTTTTTTTCTAAATTGTTGTAAATAATATGTATAGCATAGTCGTCAGTGCTTTGAGAGATCAAAACATCATACTGCTATAATCTTCTCCTACGTTGGGAATTATAATTTCTGGTTATCATCTGAGCACTACATTTGAACAACTCTTACTATTTTATTATCTCTAGAAATCCAGTACTTCATAATCCTCTCTTTTTCTTTTATATATATTTGGTTGGGGAGAGGGGGTTTATTATTGTACAAGTAATATAGCTTTTTCAACAGCAGCAGAAGAAAGAAGAAGAAGAATAAGAAGAAAAGGAAGGAGGAGAAGGAGGAGGAGAAAGGAGGTTGAGGTTGTTTAAAAATTTGGTAAAAATTAAAAAACTTTTTAAAAAATGGGCATAGGTTAAATGGGGGCGACCAAATAGGGTGCCCCGTGTAATTTTTACAAGCCAACACCCAAATCGGCCCAGGCTTATTAGCCATTTCCTCTCATCTCTTAAAAAACACCCTAACCCCTAGCAAAAGAAAAAGAGGATAAGATCTTGAACGACGCCTC